>VKOC01007288.1:0-19225 GCA_009364415.1 Spea multiplicata | reverse complement strand
AAATCTGAGTCACTTATCATATACTTACACATTGATCGCCACTCCGACCCTGGATGTAACCTCACAGTTTATATTAGTTACCATATTGGACTAATGGACAGTGAGAGTCTATTGAGAAGTGAGATTTTCTTTGAGCGGACATCATACAGGACATGTGCCAGCTCTTTTGGTCAAAGGTTCTCAGCAATTCAGGTGCTGATTGTGTAATCATGTCGAAGCAAGCAGTCTATCTGACAGATCCACGTACAGTAAGACCAACTTGGTTATCTAGCAAATACATTTTACTACAACTGTACAGGGTCCTTGAGAACCAAGGTTGGCAATAACTTAAATGAAAACATAGAATCTGGCAGAAGAGTCCATCTAATCTGCATGTCTTTCCTTGATGCAAACTTAAACAGGGACCTTTCTACCTAGTAGTCTGTCAATCCTAGTTTTGGCGTACCCTTTTAATGTGTGTGTGTTGTAAGAAGACCTATGTAAATTGCCAGTATTACATAAATAGAAGATAACAATAATAATATATCACCATCTACCTCTTTTGCTGTGATGTGGTTCCACGTATATACCACCCTCCCTGTAATGCGAAAAAGCAAGCTACCATTTGAACAAGCTTCTGAGTAATTCTTTTTCAACCAAGCAATACTTATATTTTTTTATATTAACGTAAATGATATCTTACAGGAATATATTTTAAAATATCTCTCAAATCTAAGCGAAATTTAGATCTTACGTGGCCGAAGAGAGACTATTATCTACAAAAATGAGATATGTGGCTGGCGGGCACTGCATTAAATATAGCAATTTTACAAAATTTGATTTATAAAATGCATTTTGTGTTGTTTTTGTACACGTTATTTTGACTTTAAGGGCTACAGAATGCTGTGATATACTTATAGCTACCAAACATTATGTTCTTCTATGTAGAGTAAAGGAGGGACGAGGGATAGAGTGTTTGGGCTACCACCAGGTTCTGTTTCTCCTAGAGAAGGACACTTGGGAGGTAGGTTATCTGGATTATGTATCCCTAACTTTGGGATGACATGAAGGAAATACAATTTATTGGGAAATGGTTTTGTTTCAGGTAAAAATAAAAGCATGATGGGAGATGTAATTGAAAACAGCTGGCATGCCAAAGGTTACCCATGGCTTTACAGAGGACAAAACTTTTATAGCTATGACAAAACGTTTACTGGCTGGGAAACTAGAAGCAACAAGCTTTACATTCCAAAGTTTAACGTTGATGTTTACAAGCAAATGCATGGAGCCTGACAACATCGATACCAAATTGTCAACTGCTTGTAAAAACAGAGGCTCTTGCGCATTAGTAAAACAATATACCATGCAAGGAAATTTAATTAAAAGGACACACTCCAGAGTCTAGAGCCATGTACGTAGGTATACGACGTATATAAAATGTCCCCTTGTCCAAATAATACTATTTTTTTAATGTGTTAGGAGTGTATATTTAAAACTCTCAAATGAAACCTGAGCTTTTACCACCAACCAGTTACTAAGGCTCTCACAAAGCTGTGTGTACTAACCTAAAATGTCAGGAATAATATATAGATATATATTTGTGCATTTGTATATTACAGCCCACCTCTCAAAAATGTGACTATTATAAGTGAGATTTGGACAGACTAGAATTGGCAGACCGAGACAAAGCGATACATTCGGCAAAGAGCGCCATACTCGCATTTTTCACTCTAGATGGGATTAGGTATAAAGAAACATAGAGTACAGATAACCCCAAAAGGATGGTGGTGTGTTAAGCACTCCATAAAATCACAAATCGATGAGTGTAACCACAGACTCGGAAGTGTGAACATAGCACTGTAAAGGTGGGGTTATAGAAAGAGCCCCATACAGAGTGTGCGGAAATAGCCTCAATTGTAGAATTAGCTATGTGGCTAGTAGAGAGAGAGTAGAGAGTATGCACAGAGCCCCACAAAGCTGAAAGGGCTCAGTTCTCCTTGACAAGACCTTAGGTAGTCCAGATTAAACCAGATTGAGGTCTTGAAGCCTGCTGTTGCCAACTCTTGATAGATCGATCTTAAGTTGAAGTGCATACAATTACCGACATAGTTTGTAGTATACAGTGAATATGACTGTGTCATTGTGTCAAGGTGTACTTTCCATTGTAGCTCTTCCATCTGTTGTATATCATCCTGGAATTTATTTATTTTTATGTAGATATAAAAAGAGTTGTGGTATGCCTATAAGATAAGATAGCTGAAATGTATTGTGAAAAATTTGTTGTGTGGCTTAGTACACAAGTACACATTGAATTATTTTATTGCCCAATTGCACTCTTTTATTGAATTATTTCAAGTAGAAAAAGGTGGTTCTGTTTCACAGAGAAACATTCTGCAGGGTACATGGAGGCTGCAGGAACTTCAGTTAGGAAACAATGAACAAGGATGACCATTTCTTTCCCATATTCCAAAATATGAACTTTCTCAAACTTTTTTATGTTGTTTTTTTTTTTCAAAATCTTAAAATGCCAAAAAGTCAAAAGTCAAAAGGCATAGACAATTTGGCACCGCCTTTACTGGCTTCTTTTAAAGAAAAAGACATTATGATCTGAATAGAGACCAGCTGGCCAAATGCCAAAGAGGTGAAAAAAAAACTATTTTATGGAGCAAACATATGGCTTTGAAGTCTGTTTTCTAATTCCAATAGCCTTATGATACATATATGGTATGGAAGAAAATGATGCTGTGATCCAGTGGGTATGATAATTCTATCAGGACCATTTGAATTACAATTGCACTAGACAAGTCGTGTATACAACTTTTTTTTAAAATAAAAGTAATGATTGCCGCAGCACATTTGATTTGTACCAAAAGACAAAAGAATAAATTTTTTATTAAAAAAAAATCAGTTTTAGGTTGTGAATATATTCATATATTTCTTTTCTTTCCAAAAATAGATTTGGATATTTCATTTATGAGTAACTTTTTGTAGGGCATGTTTTCACCTATGATTGAAGGACCTACATATAAAAATTGACCAAATAAGTATAAAGAGCACAATCCGCAGCATGGGGGTATGTTTGAAATTACATGTTAAGTTATGGAATGCCACCTTGATATACTGGATAATTAGAAGCATAATATACTTCAAAAAGTTAATGTGGTTGATATGAAAGTACATATATTTTGCTTTCCTGATTTGGGTCCAGAGCTCAGATTACAATCTGTGTGGTTTTCAGTAGTTGAAGATATGTCTGCACCCTTTGTATATATTTGAAGCAAAGAAGCATATATTTCTCTAAAGAACCTAGTTAGCACAGAAAATGTTTTATTGAGGCTGGGCACGGCCTCCCAATGGCCAAAGTCCTCACAATAATTCAGAATCGTGTCAGTTCTTTGTCTTTTTGTTGAGTTGGGACAGTGATACTGTGGACCTCCCAAGCTCTGGTCCTAGACATTTACTTTGGGTATAGTATTAGATTACATAGCTAGAGGAAAGAGTTACTTTGGGAAATATGGATGAACATCTCCTTCTTGCTCTCCTCATACCCTGACAGGACATTGGTAATTGTTTCTACTTTACTCTTTGTCACCATAAGCCTGTTACACATTTATTACATTTTCTTCGTATACATTATTTTTATCTTCTGACATTGTTCCTCTTTAGAAATAACCGTTTCCTATTCATTTTCAAGTGGTCATATCATCTCGCATTGCAATGCCAGAGCTGTCACAGAGGGTATATTTGGATTCAGATGTGTGAAGGCTTTTGAAAACATCAAACCTTTGTAATCAGGAACATAAGCTCCTGAGTTACAGCCACGGCATAAAAAAATATATCTTTACTTTGAATGTTGGAGTTGTGGAACATAGAATATCCCCGTACATTTGTTAACTTAAAAAATATATAAAATCTATCCATCTATCTATTTTGATGTTCTTTACTAACGCATGTCATTACTAATAAACTGTAATGTTTGTAATTCATACTTGTACAATCCACACCCAAGAGTGATATAGGATTGACTTGCTATTATGTATATTGACAGACACTAATCAGATATCTGAGTAAATATTTGGACAGTTAATATATGCTGTATTAAAAACAGCAGGATGGACAACAAAGCAAAGTTCTACACTGTGTCCTTGGTGGTGACCTTTCTTGTTTTAGGACTGTTTTCATTTAATGATATATGTCAGAAGTGAAGGAATCTTAATATTAACTTGGGGGACACTATAGAGAATAATGTCGGTGAAAAGGTCCAAAAGTGGACAGCAGAAACATTTCAATGATTAAAATTGAGAATGCTCCACTTTTACTTTTTCAATCCTTAAGCATAACTTCTATTGTGTTTTATGTATATGTGTGTGGTGACATTAAGCTATTAGGCCCAACTGAATTCCATCAGTGACAAGTGATCAGTTGATGAACATCGAGTAGCCTGCATGGCGTGGACATATTTAGCCAAACACCTTCATTATAATTTAATGTATGTGCATTAAAACAACTGATCGCGTTTCATGTTTATCTATGCTGTAGGCATTTTCTCGGGTTCAACCAAGGAAAAGCATGCAAACTTTACAGGGACAGTTGTAATTGTGTTATATAATAGGGTGAGCTTTGAATTGGTTTCAATCTGACATCAGGATCCCATTAACATCCCATAGCATTCCATTCCACTGACAGGAATTGGTAGATAACTGTCATACCCAGTTGCTGAATTTTGTTTCGACATTATCTTGTCAACACAATAATTCGTTTTTTTGTACTAAAGGCAAAAGCAGTAAGATTGTGCATTCAGGGGATGGGTATCTTATCAATCACTTTCCTGTGATGATGGGCAACCCTAGGCATAGACCTCTATTGGGTTATTCATAAAAAATAAAACCTTAAAATGGTTTTCGAGGAGGGACACAGAAATATAATGAGCAGAAAAAAGTAGGAAGAACCTAGGCTGGTGAGTGGAGCTGCCCCTGAAAACATGGCACCGTAGACATATACTTTGTCACATGGCATCGGATAGTGAGTCCATAAAACATTAAAAGCATCTTTTAGTCCTCTGATTTTCCAAATACAGTATCTCTATGCTGTAAGACGATTGTTTTGTTTTACACCTTGAGAGCGCACACCTGGTTTTAGAAGAATGTCAGGAGAGTTTTGGCTTTTTTTCATGTCTTTTGTCTGTTAATAAGAGTCTTGTCATTGCCATTTTTTTTCCTCACTAAAAACAGCTACAGTATTAAATAAACAGCACAATGCCGGCATAGAACATGTCTTTGTTTAGCAAGGTTACCCATAATTTTCTTTTCAAACTTCAGAAATAATTGCTAAGCCTCAATCTATAGTATATTTATATTTTTGCAGTAATCCTCTTGCACGTGGGAGGATGAGGTTTTAGCCCAAGGTAATTCTGTTCTGCAGTTCATTATCTGTATTATATATCTAACTCCAAAAATCTGCCTCTCCCCAAGGGACGTGGTTTCCATGTCACGCTGACATATAATTTATAAAGCAAGTTTTAGCATGGTAAGTCAACCCTTGACTATTGCTACAGTTCATATTTATTTTTCAAGATATTTTAGGTTTGCGTAAGCATGTAGAAAGACACCGTTAAGTAAAAGATATTCCATGCCATAAGTCCAAATATTTAGTCTGTTCTTTATTTAATAAAAACACCTTCTCTCATATTGACATAAAATATTTAAAATGGATACAATGATTTCATTCCATGAAGACCTGTGGGTGGTTTTAGTAGAAAATTTTGTATTTTATTGCGTGTGAGAGAATACAAAATATGTCAGTTTAATAATTTAAATTAGTATAAATGCTGTTCACCTGATTTATTTTAAGTTAGTAAATTAGTTTTCTGTTTTGCGCTGAAACACTCAAATTAAATTTCATTAGAATGTTGTCACGGCTACTCAAGACTCTTAATCAGCTCTATTATCATATTATGTGTGTGGCTTTAATGGTCCAGTCCAATATTTGGGATTCCTATATTGCATTCACAAAATGTCTTAAGAGCAATATAATAGTGTTATCTCTTGTAAAATCTGTATGAGGCTCCTGGCTACATGCTTAGATCATACGGCTAAATTATGGATGTTGTTTTCACGCATTGAAACCATGGCTGTTTGCAAAGTCATTGCTGTGCTGGGTCCAATTGGCACTGAGTTGTTTGCAACCTCTTTGTGGACAGGACTGTAGGGAGAACCTACCATCCCTCTGAATGTGTGGTTTTAGCTTGAGATACTGTCAACTTTTTTTTTTATATTTTAAGGGTTATATTCTTTCCTTCTAGAAAAATTTATGTAAAGTTGTTATATGTTCATCCAGTTAAGTGGGTAAATCCTCAATTACTCAATTCTCTTGATAAATCACGGATTCTTCAGAAGAACTAAAAGTGATATTCTAAGTCTAAGTAAGCTCCCAGGCTTACCTAAACCTACCACTTTACCCACCATAGATGTAACCTCAGAAACCTCAGAGTAGGGGCTAGAAAATGTAAATCAAGAAGCAACGAGGAGTATCATGCATTGAGTACACCGACAGATGCATAATACTGCAGATGTAGTTTATAACACATTTATAAGTGTATTTTTTTTCTACACAGCAACAACAATGAAGGCATTAATCAAGATGGATAAAACATATGTTTGGATAGTTTTTATTATTATTATATTCCTGGGGATTCCCCAAAATGCATTCTCCTGCCCTCACCCGTGTGCGTGTTACGTCAATTCCGAAGTGCATTGTACGTTTCGATCGCTAGCAGCCGTACCAACAAGAATACCAAAACATGTGGAAAGAATCAATTTGGGGTACGTATTAATATTTTGTTTTATCTTTTGCGTAGTTCCAAGTTATAATATAACTCATTGATATTATATAGATTTTGAATTGGCAATATATTCCTTACTTATGAGCTATTATGCTTATGTATTTATTTAGAAACCAACATTTACCGGTATATCTGTGTACAACTTTCCTTGTACTTGATATTGCTTGTATTGTCCAACAGTAGTTTAATATTGATTACATGAGCAAACCCAATTCAGGTTTTCACATACGAAAGCTGCATATCATGCTTTTAATAATCCTCCAAGCAGCTTGCACCATTTGATATTCAATGTGTTATCACAAATGGTTATAATCCTTCTAATAAAGATTAATGAGATGTTAAAGTTCATAAGGAAACCAAAGTTATTTAAAAATGTAAAGAATATTCTGAGAAGCAGCGTGTTTTAAAAGCAGTGTCAGTGCACAACCCAGCCAATCAGCTGCCACACAAAGTGAAGCAAGCAATCCTGCAGTACCCAATCAGTGGAATCAGCCAATCAGCAGAATAGGAATGGGCTCCCACTGGAACCAATAGGAGTGCTCTCTGTCCATATATAAGGTAGAGGAGTCTTGTTAAACTGGCAAAAAGCTAAAGAGTTGGAGAGGGGCAGGTAAAGAGGCAATTTATTTTAATGTGGACTTTTGTAGTTTAATAACTGTGCATTTCTTTGCCCCAGATTCAACAGTATCCAGTTTATAGCTGAGGATGCCTTTGCAGGATTATCAAAGCTGGAAATGCTTTTAATTCACAGTAATGATGTCCATAACATTCCCAACGGCGCTTTTAGGGATCTCGCTTCTTTGCAGGTAACATTTTGACACAAAAATGTTAAATTGTTTGCGAATTTAAAAATGAAGATGCACATTTTCATATGTTTCATACTGTAGACCTGGTAAAATATACTGCAAATTTCTGAATGTATGTTATTAAAAGAAACTTTCTTCCGTGTAAATTACTACCTCTAAATAATTGTATCTCTTCTTTTCATTTCAAGTCATAAATGACCTACTATGTAGGTGATTTATGGAACTAAGAAGGGTATCATTATCCTGATTATCAATGGAGACCAAAGTTCCTTGGTTAACTTCTAGAGAAACATATGGTGGAGCATGTAGCAAAGCTTTAACATATAAAGGAAACAGATGTGCCCTATTTGTAAAAGAAAATATAAATCAGGAGTAATAATTTATGACCTACTGAATGGAGATTAAATTATTATTTCATTATATGTTAATTGAACAGGTGGGCCAAAAAAAATATGAAAAAATGTCTAAAAAATCACTAGCTCAGCAGATATCTAGGTACACATGGATATCAGTGGTCACTGATATGAAACTTGCTTATACGTTAAAGAACACATGATTTTTTATGGTAATTTTGTTAATATAATAAATTCTGTCAGTTTATGACAGACACTCTGCAAAGTTTCTCCATTCTTGATGCACCAGCATGTCTAATTTGAAGCCAAATAACAGGGCTCAGTTGCGAAATTCTACATCCAGAGTTGAACAATATATATGTTTATACATTAATCCCCTCCAAGCAATAAAGATCATTCTTTCACCTATGCCTTACAGTTATATCCATACCTGAGAAGGGGTGTTGGCTGTCTGGATCTCCACTTCTCCTGCTTCTTATCGGAGGTGTAAAGGGGATGTGGTTATGAAAAAAGATTAATCCCAGTTAAAGGATTAAGAAGTAGGCAGAACCTGGGCTGGAACTGGTCATGACCCGACTCTGCTCCCCTGCCTTTATATTAAAGACACAAACCCTAGCCCTGGGGGAAGGAATATCCCACCTGGAGACTCTGGGTGAAACAGTGACTTCTTAGCTTTGCTCATGTCATCTGTAACATTGTTGGAGGAAATACTGAGATTTAAGGGCCTATTATACCCAAATACAATATAACATGACCCATATATTAAGATATCCTACTTTCTCAGCTGTAATCTAGGCAAGATTTCATATATGATATCATATTATACACAAAGAATTAAAGCTAAAGATACTCAGTGGTTGACTAACCAGCCTAATGCTACACTTCATTAATTAAGATGATTATTTACTTTATATTTTTTTATTTATATTTTGAATTGCCCAGAAATGATTAGCTGTAAAGTTCAATGTTCAGAAATTCCAGGTAGTTGTATTTGGCACTGATTTTTCCTTTTCTTCTTTTCTTCAACAACAGGTATTCAAACTAAGCTACAACAAACTCAAAGTGATTACAAGCCACACTTTTCATGGACTTTCCAGTTTAACGAGATTACATGTCGACCATAATAAAATTGAATTTATACACCCCAATGCTTTTAACGGATTAACGTCTTTAAGGCTGCTCCACTTGGAAGGGAATATGATTCAGCAGCTTCATGCCAACACTTTCTGCACTTTCAATTTTCTCGATTACTTTAGGGAATCCACAATAAAACACCTATATTTATCAGACAATCTGATTCAAACTCTTCCTGCTGCCATGATACAGACCATGCCATTGTTGGAAAATCTCTATCTTCATGGCAACCCTTGGATCTGCGATTGTCGTTTAAAATGGCTTCTAGAATGGGATGAACAATCTAATGGTAAGAAAACAAACCGTACACAATCCATGATATCTCCTCTATGACCACGTTTTAAAAAATACACTTTTCATGTACATATTTTAGTTAACACATTTTACAAACTATTCTTGACAATAGTCACAGCACTTAATTGGAATCACATTCTAGGAATTATAGCCAAATTAACCATTTTCTAGATATATTTACATATAGTAAAGGTGAGTTTTTAAAGTGCCTTAAAGTGCATTTTATTTATCAGATCAAATAATATGTTTTACGTAATTTTTACACGCTACTAAAGTTCAGTGGAGTGCTAGCCTATTAAGCAAGATATTGTGCCACCGAGACAAAAGAGGCAGAGTAAGTAGAAACTGGGAAAATATGGATTTTATTAACATTTCATGTGGTATTTCAATACATTTCTGTACATTTTGTATTGAATATACAAATGTTTTTAAATAAAGTCAATGTTCTTTATGGTAAAGGTTGCATGTATATAAAAAACACAGTAAGAATAGGAGTTGCACTATAACCTTCCACTATCATAGTTGTTTTGCTTCTTTGGGTGCTTTTCTATCCTTCTAGGAGTACCAGTATTACAATAAGGGAGAGTACAAAACTAACAGTAACATTAAAATACACAATTTACAAAATTAACAATAATATGAACATGCATAACCCATATTGGTACATAGATGCTGTTTACCAATAATGATGTATTTTTTTCCCATTGATTGTAATAATGAAAAATACCTTTTCAATGAATTATATTTTGTTTTTGAAGGTGTCTTAAAATGTAAGAAAGACAGATCATATGAAAACGGGCAGCTTTGTGCCATGTGTTCCAGCCCAAAACAACTGCAGAATCAAGAAATCCAGAGTTTGAAAGAAGTTGCTTGTTCCAGCCCGGTAATATATTCACCATATAGAGTTAATAGCAGTGACCTATATACAGAAGATGATGGAGCTGACTTGCAGATGGTGCAGTCCTATAAAGATTTTATAGGAAAAGTTATACTGAATATGACGGATGAACATGGAAACAAAGTAAACTTGGAATGTGAAATGAAAAAATCCTCTGATTTCAGCAAAATTAATTGGAACCAGCCTCATCCAGAAGAAATTGATATCAATGCCACCTTTAGTCTTGACTTTGAATGCCCCATGAATCGAGAAAACTATGAAAAATTGTGGAAACTCATAGCATATTATAGTGAAGTACCTGTTAAGATGGAGAGGGAGCTGATGTTTACTGGTAGTCCAAAAGTGACATACAGATACAGACAGAATCCAGATCAGAATTCATATTACTACACAGGTGTTAAATCTTTAATCTCAGCAGACCCAGAATGGGTGATCCAACCATTTGTCAGCATCCAGTTGAACAGAAAGATGAGCACAGCTAAGAAGGTGACATTATCCTTTTCAACTCAATTCTCCCAATTGATCCACACCAAGGAAATTCAGCATCCAAAAAATAATTGGGTGATGATCGATAGAAATTCAAAGACTAAAACATCTCAAATTGTTGTTAAAGGAGAAGTTTGTCAGCTTAGCTGCAATGTAAGATCATCGGAATCTCCCACTATACAGTGGGGTCTCCCAGATGGAACAATATTGAAAGCTCCATATAATAACCTGGATGATAGATACTCTGTGTCTGCTGGGGGTCAATTGGTTATCAAAGCAGTAGATTTAATGGATTCTGGATTATACCATTGTGTTGCCCAAGTAAAGCATGAAATTGATGTACTTTCCTTTAGAGTTGTAGTACAGCCACCAACAAGTGAAATATCTGAGCAAAATACTCAAGTAATTACACAAGCTCTTGGGGAACCTATAATTTTGACTTGCAATGCCCTTGCCAACCCTGATGCTGAAGTGAACTGGATTTTACCAGACAATACTATAATTGATTCTGTAGCAAACAAAACTAATGTGCATTTGCTGAGTAATGGTTCATTAGTTATACCTCACAGTAAACAGTCTGACAGTGGTCTCTATGTATGTATAGCTGCAAACGAACATGGAACTGACCACTACAGTATGCAATTGACATTAAACAGAAAAGTCTCTGTACAGTCTTATCCAATACCAATAATAAGAAAACGTCCAATCGTAAAAATACCAGTGAAACCTAATTATAACGTGATTGATGATGATGGAGGTTCTGGTGAGAAAGAAGCACAGGAAGAGCCAGAAAAATATAATAAATATGTAAAAGTAGGATCAGGAAAAAACAAAGGTTCCCGTGTATCTAAAGTTACCAACAAAGAAAAAACAAGAAAAGACAGGATGAAATTGAAAGTTTTGAAGAATACAGAAAGATCAAAAGGTAGCAGTATTGCTGAAGGTAGGAGAAAATTTGAATCAAGAAGGAGAATAAATATGGGGAATAAACAGATTGATCCCCATCAGTGGGCCAACATTTTGGCAAAGGTTAGAGGAAAAAATGTCCAAAGAACTACAGAAGTACCACGTATAACCAGCACAGAAGCTACCACAATACCTACGCATTTTACTAAGTCGACAACCCCATCTACTATCGCCAGGCCACCAGTGAAGCCTATGGCAGGGGCACAGCCTAATGTAGATGAAACATCTGCAGATGAAGAAGAGCTATTGTCACAAGTAACAATAACACCTAATAATTATAATGTAGCATCATCCGCTGATCACATAGATTCTGCTATTACCCGTGATGAAACCGAATATTACAGTGAAAATACTTTTTCAGAAAACAATGAGGCGAGAGTAAGCACAGAGTCATCTTCTTCAGTTGCAATGTTTACGACATTGATGCCTGTAATGTCGACAATTGAAAACATTGACATCAACGATTTAGCTTATTCAACAGATGAAGAAGAAATCAGTCATTTTATTGAGTTGGAAGACAGCACCCATACAACAGATAAAGTTTTACCAACAAAAGACCTCACTGAAGAGCGTTCAACTAGAACTGCACAATATGAGCAATACACAGAGGAACAATTAAGTGAGGCAGAAAACACAACTTTTTTGAAAGAGGATAATATTAAAAACGATCTTAACGAAATGGAGATCTCTTCAGGTGAAATGTTCATGATACCTAAGGAAGAACAAACAGATTATTTCCTGGTCCAAACCTCTACAACTACATCTTCCCAAGAAGAGTTCTCTCATAAAGACACTGGGACAATGGAAACTGAAGAGATCCATGATAAGTCTTTAAACAAAGCTATGCAACATTTGCAAAGCGTTAATACTGAGATTATACCTAGTGACATGCCAATTTTATGGACAGAAGAAAGTCACACACTGCCATCAACCACCAGCAAACCCCAGACTTCTGTGGCAGACTATGATGAAGTATCTAAAGCTATGGATGGCATGATCCCAAAGTACGTTATTGTTAGTCCACCAACTGCTCCTAATGTTGATTATATTGTTCCTACCCTAACATCATCTATTCTGGCTTCCACAGAGTCTCTTGCTATAGGTTTAAATGAGGATAAACAACTAGAGGACTATGTTGAACAAGAAAAGAATGTTTACACTAATGTAAAGGAAACTGTTGATGTAAACACTGAAACACCTAAAACTAAGATCACATCTAAGATCACAGAAACGACACCTACATTTGGATATACTGTAAAGATAGATGCTAATTTGTTGACTAGCACTATAGCCCTACACCCTATCAGCAGTACAAGTAAAAAAGAAATGGTGACCACCCTACCGACAAGAATTGCAACTGTTCATGTACCTACTCAAACACCAACCACCACTTCTTCACTTCTTACAAATGGCAATATTAATTATCCCAGACGTAGGCCCAATGGAAGAAGGAGATTTAGGCCAAATCGTTTTAGACAACGTCAGAACCAGATTGTTCCTATGGTTCCTCCTACAACACAAGTAAGGATAAGTACATTATTTAAAAAACCACAAGTGTCATTCTCAGAGGGAGTGAGTACCACTGGTATACCTTCATTTACAACCCAAGTAAATGTTGAAGCACTTTATAAGACTATAAATAATATTACATCTAAAACAATGGCCACAACAATGAAAGCTGAGCCTATAACTGTGCAGATGGATAGATCATCCAGTGCGGATTATAGGACTACAATTGATGTTCAGACTAAGACAATGGCTACAACAACAACAGCTGAGCCTATTATTATGCAGACAGTTAGATCATCCAATACGAATTATAAGACTATAAATAATGTTCAGTCTAAAACAATGGCTACAACTACAGCAGAGCCTATTATTATGCAGAAAGAAAGTTTGTCCAGTACTCCAGAATACATACCCCCTTCATACAGCACTATGACCACAACATCCGTACCTTTACTTGTTGCTCCTGTTACAACAGCAAATACATTAAACACATACAGCACTGAAAAGGCTGATAACTTAAATGTATTCAAAACATTACAGGAATATGTTAATACAATGGCCACTAAAGTATCTGAATTCCAAACTTCTGCATTTCATGATACAATCTCTAGTTCTGTTATAAACAATAACGTACAGACTAACATTGAACCATCCCAACCATACAAGGAATATAGTACTGGTATTTCAGAAGATAATGTCATATTCCCCACTGCTGCCACAGAGGTAGATGAAGCATCTGACATAGAAGAAACACTAGTTACAGCCACTATAGCTAGTGCAATCAAGAGTAGTGTATCTGTAGAACCTATAAGAACAACTATCGCATCTCTCCTTGACACAGCAAAACCTACAATCAATGTTTTTACGGAAAAATATAGTTCCGAAGATGTTTACAAAGATGATAAAGAAGGCATTGGTAAACCAGTCAGTCATACTGTGAGAAATGAACTGCTTGAATCAATGGGAGTATTTCCATCTACCAAGAAAAATGTTGTTCCAACAACATTATTCCATTTGACATCTTCAAGTGCAAAGCCATTTTTCATTCCATACATAACCCCAAAGACAACAAAAGTTTCTGATACTACAAATCAAGTAGCACCAACGCCAGGTACAAAAATAATGCAACCAAACATTCCTTCTTCAAGGCGTGATGAACTGGATAGATTTCCCCCCAACAAAAAGAATATGTCTGTACAACCAAAACAAGAGCAATTTAAGGATCTTCAGAGTACAAAGTCCAACAGTACTGTTCCTCATTATACAAAATTGCATAGCCAGTCTCAAATAAACCACAACCAGCATCATGTAGTACAACAGACTCCATATAACACTGCAAGAGTAACTATGAGATCTCCCTATTTTAGAACACATAGTCCACTACATCACTTTATTACTAATCCACCAATTCACCAAACAAATAAACCTGAGATTACGGCATATACGGTGCAAAATGTTCAAGAGAGGAAAACATATGCTCCACTTTTATACACAACAACCCCTGCAACAAGTACCACCACAGCTGTTCCATTATCTAGGCCACGACCAATGACTCCAAGCAAATATAATCTAGGACAAAGAATACCAACAATGTATAGGCCCTTTGGAAATAATGTTTTTACGGACAGCAAGGTTAATGGGGCAAGAATTCCATATTATGGACACCCATATTACTTGAACCCAAGATTTTCATATCGTTTTAACAGAACAAGACCAGTTCAGTTTGTTGCAACTTCTAAACCTCCAATACCTACCTCTGTTGTATCAGTAAATAAGAATAATCCTATAAATGCATTTGCAAGGACAACAACATCCAGTGCAATGTTAAAAACTACAAACTCCCCCACAACACCTACCAGGACAACTACTACAACAAAAATTCCACCAACAAACCCTATACACACTACAGTTCCTCCATATTTTGGGGTTACACGTTTTCTGAAGCCAAGCTCAACGACTCAGTCATATTGGTACAATCTTCATGCTATTCAGAAACCACCAATTGCATCAAGTATAGAAGACTCGAAACTTAAACATCCCAACGAGATTCAACCATCAGTGAACATCAGGTCTCAAGCAAGCAAACCTAAGATTACAACCACAGGATTTCAATCCATATCTGTGCCATATGAAATGGATGCTATTTTACCATGTGAGGCAAATGGCGAACCGAAGCCTTCAATTTCATGGACTAAAGTTTCCACAGGTAATATATGATAATAAATAACAAGTGCAGATGTTTCATGCCAAAATAAAATGGAGTCTTTAAGTTGATAGCCTTTAGTGGGTCAACATAAATAACATGGAGCTAACTTACGGAACCTCACAGGTCCCTCCGTCACACAGAATGCCATCATTCTACCAACTTCAACTAAAGGCTGCACGAGTCATATATTTTTAACTGTTATTGTAAGGGTGTATTAGCTGATACACAAAATTTATACAAGTTTAGCATTTAAAATTGGATAATGGTAGATATTGCAGTAGAAACAGACCAGTGTGTTCAGTATTCAGTTTTAGATCTCCAATATGTAAATTGTACCCTTGCTAATTCCTTTTTCCTTAAAAAGTGTTAAGTCACAACATCTACCATTTCTGCTTCTAAAGCCACACGCTTGTGTCTGAATCTAACTATGCTAAGTGGTATCAGCTGGTTTTGTAATTCTAGCAATTCACTTCAGTATGCTTAGAAAACTTATATTATACACAGTATAAAAGTAAGGAGCATAAATGTGCTTTTGGTTGAGAAATGTTCAAAAGGACAGGTACTCTGTGACAAAAATTTAATCTATAAATTAAGTAAAGTTTACTAAGTTAAGTAAAGTTTACTTAAAGTTAAGTAAAGTTACAAAACATACTTAAAGTGATTCTGATCCATTGCAACATTATCCTACCTGAAAAGCCCACAAAAAGTCCTAAAATGAAATATCTGGACTGTTCAAGAGAAATACTTGTACTTAGCAATTATTTTCTTCTATCTTTAATAGGTGCAATAATGACAGTTAACACAAGAATACAGCGGTTTGAAGTCCTGCAAAATGGTACGCTACATATCCAGAACCTTCAGCTTCAGGACCGTGGTCAATATCTCTGTACAGCACACAACCAACTGGGCTTAGACAGGATGCTGATTACGTTAACAGTTGTCGCTCAGCAGCCGAAAATGCTGTCGTCGCGGTATAAGGATGTTACTGTATATCTTGGAGATACAGTTTCAATGGATTGTCATGCTAACGGCGTACCATCTCCCCACATTTCATGGATATTCCCAGACAGAAAAATAATACGAGCAATCTCAACCACGGAGAGCCGCGTTATGCTTTATGAAAATGGAACGTTATCCATTAAAGACACTACTTTTTCCGACAGAGGGATCTTTAAGTGCGTTGCTAGCAATGTGGCCGGAGCTGACAGTGTGACTGTTAGGGTTCATGTAGCTGCGTTACCTCCTATTATTCAACAAGAAAAAGTTGAAAACATTTCTCTTCCCCAGGGCCACAGCATATATATTCATTGTTCTGCGAAAGGTGCCCCCCCGCCCAGTATTCGCTGGGTAGTTTTAGATGGTACGCAAGTTCGACCATCGCAGCTAGCAAATGGGAATTTGTTTGTGTTTCCAAATGGCACTCTTTATATCCGGAACATTTTACAAAAAGATATCGGGAGGTATGAATGCATTGCAGCAAACATTGTCGGGGCAGCAAAGAGAACAGTGGTATTGGATGTGAAAAAATACCCACTGAACGCCAAGATTACTGGAAGTTCTCCACAGAGAACCGATGTAACTTATGGAGGTACTTTACGTCTAGACTGCAGTGCGGCTGGCGATCCTTGGCCAAGGATACTGTGGCGGCTTCCTTCCAAAAGACTAGTGGATTCTTTCTTCAGGTAGGTGATAATGATCTTAGCAGGATGTGCAAAATGAGTTACCTTAGGATGCCCAGAATAGTGAAATCTTTCTTGTTCAAACAAGCTATGCTAAAAATACTATAGTTCCAGTTCTCTTCAAAACATGTTGTTCTTTGGTTTTTGATACATCAGGTTTTCAGCATCTGCTTATATCATCTGTTTCCAATCTTTGTAGTTTTAATACCTTGTACTTTATCTGCTATAGATGAACACTCATGTGACCGCTATGTTTGTTTCCTTCCGTAAGGCCATTGCTTTATTACAACTAAGTGTTGGTATGTGGTTAAAAATCAGAAGTTATGTACAATCCCTAGACATTTATTATGGTCTACAGAATATTCAACCTTAGACCATTTGATTGATAAAGACTTTTCCTCAACGCATAAAGTTCAGTTTATGTGCATCTTCCTTTCTTCAAGTCATGAATTCTTTATTTTATCAAAGTATGGGTTGAAAAATCCCCTTTCCAGTGCATCATGTAGGTATATCTGGGTCAGTGCATACATATGATGTATTCCAGTTTCATGTATTTTCTTCTGAAACCTATTTGGTGGCAAACATAAAGAGGCTGGTAGGCTTTGCTTCTCAAATATAGATGCACACTCTAACTGAGAATATAACATTTTATTTTATTTATATTTTATAATTTACAATTTTCGATGAGCAATATGATGAGCAAAAAGATATAAAGTGGAAAATTTAGCAGAATATTGTAGCTGGCTCAAATAAAATGTACTATATAGAAATGCCTATGTAATGATGCAGACACGGTTATATAATCTCAGACTGCCTATTCTAAAATTTGTTTTCTATTCAACAGCTTTGACTCCAGAATCAAGACATTTTCAAATGGCACATTGATCGTCTATTCAGTTACAGACAAAGATGCAGGCGACTACTTGTGCATGGCACGGAATAAGCTCGGAGACGACTACGTAGTACTCAAAGTAAATGTGATGATGAAGCCAGCTAAAATACAACAGAAGAAAGAAGTTGACCACAAGGTTATGTACGGCGGGGATCTAAAAGTCGATTGTGTAGCTACAGGGGTTCCAAACCCGGAAATCTCATGGAGCCTACCTGATGGTAGTATGATCAACAATGTCATGCAATCCGATGATAGTGGATCACGGACAAGAAGATATGGTGTATTTAATAATGGAACCTTGTACTTCAACGAGGTTGGAATGAAAGAAGAAGGGGACTACACATGTTATGCAGTGAACCAAATTGGAAAAGATGAGATGCGGGTCAGTGTAAAGGTTGTGGCAGAGCGTGCAATTATTAAAAATAATACATATTCTGTTGTTAATGTACCATATGGAGATGTGGTTACAGTTTCTTGTGAAGCTAAAGGAGAACCTGTACCCAAGATAACTTGGCTTACTCCTGCAAATAAGCCAATTCCTGCTTTATCTGACAAGTATCAGATTTACAGAGATGGAACTCTTCTTATCCAAAAGGTGCAAAGATCCGATAGTGGTAATTATACATGCCTAGCACAAAACAGTGGCGGGGAAGATAAAAAGATTGTTCAGATACAAGTTAATGTCCTCTCACCCCAAATCAATGGATATTCTAATAAAATAACCACCATACAGGAAACTGCAGCAAAAGATTCCCATATGCTGATTGATTGCAAAGCTGAAGGAATTCCAACTCCGCGTGTGATGTGGGTATTTCCTGAAGGAGTCATTCTTCCAGCTCCTTACTATGGGAACAGGATCACTGTACATCGGAATGGAACTCTGGAGATCAAAGGTTTAAGAAAAACTGATTCTGTACAGCTGACTTGCATTGCCCGTAATGAAGGTGGAGAAGCAAAATTAAGTGTACAGTTGACGGTTACTGAACCAGCAGAGAAGCCAAAGTTTATCAATGATAATGAGAACATTGTTGTAGCAGAAGGCCAGGCAGTAAATCTTAACTGTTCAGCTACAGGACGACCTGAACCTGAAACACAATGGATTCTACCAAATGGAACCGTAATTCGAAGTGGTAGTCACCTCCACAGAATTTTCCATAAGAGGGACGGTACATTACATATTGG
>VKOC01007287.1:0-37494 GCA_009364415.1 Spea multiplicata | reverse complement strand
AAAAAAAAAAAAAAAGCCCTGGGCCTGAAAGGGTTGATCTTGGTGTTTACTTTGGCTTTAAATGTTTAACAGGTTGTGTGCAGCCAATCTGAGGAATACAACAGTCTTAGGACATTGTGCAACGGTACCGATGAAGGGCCCATAATTCGAAATCCTGGGGGACACGACAGAAGCAGGACCCCTAGGCTGCCTACATCCGCTGAGGTCGAGGCGTGCCTGGCACTGACTGACTACGAGACTGGACCCATGGATAGATCTGCCAACTTTAGCTTCCGGAACACTTTGGAAGGTATGTGGTTATGTTGGGTCTTCCAGACACTGGAAAAGTATCCCTGCGTGATAAACCCCCAAATAATCAGATGACTCAAACATGTTCTGCTCCATTAATGGTAAGTTAGAATTATTTTTCACTTAGAGGAACACCTCCACTGTGACAAGACAGAGCTGACCGTAATCCAAACCTCAGTCTAGGTTGTGCGTGAGCCAAACTGGACTTTCCATTCATAAAAGGTTCTATTTAGTATCCTGTGGGAAGGAAGAACCCCCAAAAAGGCAGGGGGTATGGTAGTCGCCCCAGTTCCAGCTTGCCCTTCCTCCTGACAGGGCGATCAACTCTTTGAGTGCTGTCTATCGCCGTCTCCTGGTGCCACGATTGATAAATGACATCAGCCAGGAAAGTGGTCGGTGGATGATGCGATAATACTGTCCCCCGTTGGATTAATGAATTCTACCAAGAAGATACTCCCACATTAAATTTGGTATTAATGATTGTGCTTTCATTGTATTAATTGGGAAGTCTCGGACACAATTACTTCTCTGTGGGTTTCTAAGACCCCTTACAATGACCGAAACAATAGTTCCAACATGGTAGCTGGGATATGTTATATAATTTCTTGTGAGCTAAATTATAGCAAGCGGTGGGCAGCGCAGACCTACCTCTTCATTGTTGTTGGAAGGGTCATCCTCCTGGTCATGCCAAGTGCCCCGTGGCAGATCCCTAGCGTTATCCTGACAGGCATTTCGAATCCAGACAAGATGGGGCTTTATGGTCCTAGGCAGCCACTTAGAGCCAGATTACCAGAGAGGCTCCTGCTATTAAGTTATTCCTCACCTGCAATTTTTACTGGTGGTGTGATGACGTTAGAGAGAGGATATGAAATGAGTGTTTTTTTTAAATGCTTTAATCTAAATTATTTGCATAATCGGCTATCATACAGTCACGATGTAATCCAAAAACGTATCGGTTAGCATGTTGTGCTATTATTATTTTTTTTCTTTTTAGGTTTTGCTGATCCATTGACCGGAGTCTCGGATCGGTCACAGAGCACTCTGCACAACTCATTGCATGTTTTTCTGAACGGCTCCATGTCTCAGGTTCAGGGATCCGCTAATGACCCTATTTTTCTCCTTCATCATGCATTTGTGGACAGGTGAGAATTGGCCATTTAGACGTCCTTTAACAATATAAAAAAGGTTTATTATTCTTCAATCTGATGACCATGTCCTCGAGACGTATCATCCTACATGAACATTTGGTCCACCAAAAGGTATCGCAAACCTATTGGGCACTCTTCTCCTGGAGCAATACATCAACATCCATATTTCATTTCTGGATCCAGTAGCGAGGACCTTGTACAGGAGGATTCTTCTTGGGTGACTTAATGGCAGCTGCCCAGATAAGAAAATGAAACTGACTTTTTACATAAAGGATCTAGGGACAACCCAAAATTAAAAACTGATTAAGGGTTTATTCAAGTAAGGAATAGTCAGAGCCATAGCTTTTATTGGGCCAACAAAGACATCATCTGTTTATAATATTGTAATAATTCATATCGAGACTATCTCTTCTCATTGCTTTTGGTGACTTCAAAAACTTCTGCAGCTACTTCATTTTGGTCTCCAAAATAATGTTCTGAATAAATTCTTAGGCTATGTAGGACAGGCAGCCAAATTGCATGCAGCTCATACGCTGACAATTTGCCCTACTAATTTACGCCATGTTGATATCCTAGTTAGTGATAGCGTGAAGGGCAGAAAGGTGATGAGATACAAATTTTTTCTCCCTTTGTAAGCTGGATATTTTATCTATGCCATTCACAAATATTATCCAAAGGTGCGAGCCTGAATTGCATAATGAGATTTTCAAACCAACTGGAAATGAAAATTGGTCTTCAGCGCAAGAAGATCTATTCGGTGCTTTACATTATGCATACCCCCCCCATTCGTTTTGTATTCCAATATCTAGTTGTCCTCGATGGACCTTTGTAATGTCAGCTGACAACCTTTCAGATCAGAAGAAAGTTTAAAGATTAATTAAATTCTGTGTGAAGTTTGGTGTTGCAGTCTCTTTATAACTAGTTTATTGCAAAACCTAAGCGTGTATTTAATTTCAAAATTGAAAGCAGAAACTTGTTAAAAACGGCCAGGATTTACTTTTGTAATGAAGGAGTTTGCGGTTGCATGCTTGGTATAAGTCTTTGGATTCATGTTCACCCCCCCTGCATTAATGGAAATCTGAATATTTAATGGACTTGCATTTTAACACTATGTATAGAATTTTTATATATTTTATTATTTATTTTTTTAATTTTCTTATATAGTTTGTTTTTTTTTTTTTTCTTTTTATTTATTATAAAAAATAAAACATCTATCGGAAGCTCTGCTCAGCAAGACTGCGGATAGAGAAAGCCTTAGAGTTCTATTCTGAATTTCTGAAACTGATTTTCTCTTGTAGCGTTGGGACTTCTTAGGAAATCGTTATACATGACGCTACTAATATATATTTACAATGTGTCGCTGTAATTCACAGATTAAGGTTAAAATAGCTTCCACTGAAAGCTAAATCACTGCAATGATGCCTCGACATGCAAAAAGTAATTTAAAAAACAAAGCTTTTTATTACTTTAGTCCAAATAAATCAGAAGACTTTTTTGTGTATGTATATAGCTTTACTTATACTTAGAATTCCATTATACTTGTGGATTTGATAATTTTTTTTTTTTGTATATATAAACAGCATATTTGAACAATGGCTTAGACGACACCAGCCTTCGTTAACGATTTACCCAGAATCCAATGCACCAATTGGACACAACCGAGGATATTATATGGTTCCGTTTCTTCCATTATATACAAATGGAGAATTCTTTGGCCCGTCAAGAGATTTTGGATACGAGTATGACTACCTATCGGAATCCGGTAAAGTATCTATTATCTGGTTGGTATGCATGTAACCGATGTTACATAGTGCGGTCATATTTCACAATGGGTAGACGGGACATAACGGGTAGTGCGTCACGACAATGTGGGTTTACAGAGACCAAAGGTAAGGATTTCTCTGTTCCAACAAGATTGAAGGAGCTGGGGGTATATTGCGCAAGAGTTGTAAGTAGGTGGACAAGTGCATCTCGTTGTGAACTTCATCAACACTGGGAACGTAAATGATCACGCATTTGGTAGTCACCCGTAACCTTACACCATGGCAAATTCAGTGCTATGCACTTTTGGCTTAAATTGGTTATAATAATTTTTTATATCTTTTTATTTTTGTAAAAATGACTGTTCTTTGTTTCCAAAAAATCTTGACCAAATGAGCATTGATATTGAAAAAAATACCCTAGCTAACATAAATTTAACACGTTTCAATAATTGCCAATGCATGAGTTAAAATTTTTTTTTCTTTTTTTTTTTTATGAAGCTTGAGCACAACAGAAAACTGATTCTTTAATACAAATAATGATCTTGCCAGGTATCATAGTGAGGTTCAATTATTCAGAATATCTGATTCATTTAAAATAGAAAAATAAATTAAAAAAATCTATATCTCATATGTAATCATGGTGGGCTATGCCAACTCGGTACACCCTTCCATAGTGTTATGGGCTGGTTGGGGAGATCGGTGACTTCTCTCTTAACCAACCCAACGAGTTTTAGTAAAGCTGGGAGCCATAGGCCTAAGCCAGACTATGTCACAGCCTATTACATACCAACTACTGTACATGTATAAGTGTACTCATTGCACATATTTATTTTTTCCCCTCCAGGATCCATTGAAGACTTCCTGATGCCGTACCTCGAGCAAGCACGGCAAATTTGGCAATGGCTTGTGGGAGCTGCAGTAGTCGGTGGTTTAATTACTGCTGTAATTGCCACGATAGTTGGCTTGGCGTGTCGGAGAAAGAAGAAAGGGATGTCTGAAGAAACGCAACCTCTTCTTATGGAAGCAGAAGATTATCAAAGCACCTACCAATCCAATCTATAAAACCGATATCGGCTGAATTTACATATAAATCCACCCCTTTTTATCTGAATTTGCTTGTGTACTATAGGGTACACACTTATGTCCAACAAAAGAGGGTATATAGTATTTGTCAAGCAGGATGATATTTTACAGAATTTAAATCTCAGTTTAGCAAATTATGCTGAGAACCAGTATTAACTCTTGGGTGCTAGAATGTCAGGGAGGTTATCCAGGTTGAAGGGGTTAATTATAATGTGCATTACATTGTGTACTTTTTATCAATATATTACTAAAATATATGAAATGACCAGTAATGTATATACTGTGATCCACAAGTAAACCCCTTTTTTATTTGGGAAGAAGTATTTGTTTGTCTGATGCTATTGTCTCCATTACTGGATCCTTATTGGTCAATATTGTGACCAATGGGTACAATAGATGAGCAGAACTATGTGGCTCAAATTAGAATGGCTTCCTTTATTTGCCCATATTATACTTGAATCCCCCCCCACACACGCACATTGGTCCTGAACCACCCACCCCCACAGATGCTCTGCCTATATAGAATAAATTATAAGTGGGGCTGGGAATTTATATCCCGGCTGTAGATTAAATATAATATATTACAGCCCCCCCGCTGCGGTTGGGTTGTCACACGACCACCCGGGCTGTTCCTCGTATCTTCATGCGCTGCTAGGGCAGGAAGAATCTTCTAGGGCTTTGTGGCAGCAGGATTGGGGTGGAAAACATGCGGATGACAGTCCTCCACGCGAGTGATTCGGTCTCAGGAACTTGTAGGACCAAGCAGTGATTTTCCCTGATGAAGAAGCCCCCTCTGCAGGCACTGGCCGCAATAGCCATCTACAACATTAACCCCCGTCTGCGCTGGATTTCTGATCCCTATTTTAATGGGTGAAAAGTTGCTTTTCTCTCGCAAACAAGGACATTTCTAAGTGACCCTAAACTTTTGAATTATTGTATTTGCAAATAAACAGGTACAACGGAACGTTCCAAAACCAACTGGGGGTTGCGCACTGAATAGAAGATACTTAAAAGGTTTAAAAATCTGATTCTTAGAAATTGTTTCATAGTGTCTAGAATAAATAATTCCAGAAGGTGACACCGCTATGCCATGGCACTGATGGGGGGGGGGGAAACACAAAATCAATATTTTTGTTTTTTGGGGTTTTTTTTCACCTGGAGCCAGCAGAAAATAATGTGGGTCAAATAATTGAATATTTTAACTATTTCATTTAATTGCAAGAAGATTTCTTGAAAGTGACCTCACTGATACGGCATGAATATCTTGCCTAGCTTTTTTTTTTTGCAGGAGACAACACATGGATTTGGCACAGTGAGCCAGTTTTAAATTTGGGGTGTTCCACTCAAGGGCATCAACATCTCTATAGCATGGACAATGCAGTCGAAATAGAGTATAGAGAACTGGCCATCTGGCAAATGCCCGTTGAGTAGCCGATCAGCGTACCTGGGAACTCTCCGGGTTTGACCCGGAGATTACCGGGTGAGCACTGGTTCTCCGGGGCAAGACCCAAATCATCCGGATAGCCGGAGCCGAGAAGTTCCGAGGTATGCAGATCAGGGCCAGCTGGTGGCCGCCAACGTGTAATTTAGGTGCTCCTTGCCTCAAAGGGCTACTTTTCATCCTCATTCTGTCCTGTAGCGCTATTATAAAAAAATATTTAAAAAAATTCTGACATTTATATATCTTTATACAAAGTTGTATCTACATCTGTGGGAATTAAATGAATGCCATTGTCTTAGTTGTCGCCGTCTACTTTAGTTTTGAAACGAGGGCTTTATATCTTCCGTTCAGAGAAAAAGAAATTTAAACAAAGGCAACCCAAAACTTTTCTCCTACAGGTGAAATCACAGATCGCGCTAATGATACTTCTTTCGATTGTTAAAGCCTCCCATGTATTATCCTTCTTATACTTGTCTGCGCTGTCATCGGCAGAACTTGCTTCTAAAGAACAAAATTATATGTGGTTTTGTGTATAACATTTTATAAAAGAATAAAAGCTGTTATGTAAGGGCTTAATATACCAGGAAGTACGAAGATAAATGACGGCTCATTCCGTACTTTATGTTTTAGGAAGACACACAAGCTAAATCACAATGTAAATTAATGCTTCGATCTGTGAAATGACCACTTTTGTGTTAAAAGGCTTTAAATGCCACGTGAAAAGGTTAAGACTTGAACACATTGTACATAAAGCCAACATTGGGTAATCCATAAAATGGACCAGGGGTAATTATTCTGTAATCTGGGAGTTTCACATGAATTGGGTATCTCAACTCCTCAACCGGTAAACCATAAGCATCATGAAGGGTGCGACCGGTGAGCTTTTGCTGGTGCCCCTACCTTTCTCAGTCTGGGAAGTTTATGGTGCTACTCAAAATTATTTCATCACAAGACCTCACACTGGAGTTTTGTGATTCATACAAATTTTAATTTAACAAAATTAGCCGATTTTATGTCTAAAAATGAAGAAGCTTTTAAGCTATTTCACGCTGTATCACGCTTTTACAGTCTCGCTGTCTCGCTCTCTCTCTAAATGTCTTCTTACCTTCTCCACTGACCACTTCCATGTCCCTGTTTCCTTTTCCACAGCTGTGCTAATTCTCTTGCCTCTTCTTGTTTTTCTGTTTTCTTTCTTCTGTCTTTATTCTTCATCTGCTTTTCCATGGCGTAGGCATCTGGATGGGCGGGCAAGAGTACGGCACACCCTTTGAAATGCCCCACCCTGGAAATAGGCCCACTGTAACGGCATCAGGTGACCGAGAAACAGTAGGCTGTTTAAAGTATGTTAACTAGGCATAGAAAGCAGAAAAAACACTTGGTAGTCAGGGTAGTGCAGCAAAAAACCCTTTATTTGATTCAGTAACCGCCTTCGATCAGAGTGGTTTGGTCTGCTCTCTTCCTCTCCCTCTAGCTGGTCTCCTCCCCTTGACCCTGCCAGCTGCTCCTTTACAAGCACAGAGTCCCCGCCTGGGCAGACACAGTTTGCATGCTGCAGACACAAGGTAGTTTATTTGAAACATGTATTGCAGCTAGGGTCAGTTAATACTCCAGCTGTTGAGACTACATTTCCCATGACTCTCAGTCTGGTATATTAAGTATCATGGTAAAGTGAGTACTCAACTACTGTAGTGCCAGGTTAGTTTTTATATAAATATAAAAATGTATAAATATTACCCCCCCTTGGACAAAATCCTGTGGACAGGCATACTCCTCTTTATTATCTTCGTTAACCAGGCCCCTCGGAGGACTTCTACAAAAGGTTGTAGCCTATACCCATATTCTCCCCCCGATTGGAGGAACGAGGAGGGGATATCTCCGAAGCTCTGCCCGGTGGCTCCGTATTGACTTCATATTTAAGAAAGGGTGCGCTACGTATTTAGAAATATCCTTAAAATAACACTGCAGAGCACATGAACACCGAAACCGACTGACACAAATCTTGGTCATCACCTATTATAGCGAGCAGCCTAATCAGCCTTAAAAAAAACCTATAGAACTTAGCTGCAAAATGAGTTCTCCAAGGAGCAACTAGGGATCTGCTCAAGACACGAATAGCTGGTGGGTTATTAATTATACATTTACTGTTTTATGTCTTGCGAGGGAATTCTACAAATGAAAGGAATTGAATGTAAAAAAAATAAAAAAAATCTAATAATTGATGGCAACTTTTTATTTTATTTTAGCGGATTAGATGCCTTTCCCATGAAAGTCAATATGTTAATAGAACGAGATGCATTATTCAATTAGATACTTTTTCCACCAAAAGTGTTATTCCAATCAGCGCCAGAATGAGTTTGAGCGCATCAGCTCCCATCGCTACCTTATGTTCCATATTTATATTCCGAGCCATTCTTTGATATAATGCAATAAAAAATTTTTTTATTAAATGTCACCCTGAACATCATCCTTTTTTTATTCTCCAAAATCATCAGCTCCAGTAAAAAAAAAGGGTAATTGTATTCTTTTTAAATGAGTTATTAAAATGTTGACCTTCTGATTCTAAATCAGTCAAATATTTTTACACGGTCTTTCTGTCTTCTACTAAACGCGGTTCTGCTTGTCACAATTTTGTACATGCTTGGCCTTTATCACGTAGAACAGCGATGTCAGATTCTCCCACCATCGAATATATTATAAGGTGTCTTTGGTCTTTCGTTCTTCAGGGCTATTTGACCCAAGCTCTTTTATTTTATGTCTTTTCCGATGAATTACGACCCACATCTTCCTGGCGTTTTAACGTTCTGTAGAGTATATTACCTAATCCTTTGTAACCGCGATTAAATCGCTTTAAATAACAGATGAACAATTAATGAAAAGTCCATCTTTTACAAAAAAAAAGGTATCTGAGCCTGGATCACCCAGTGGGCTTAGTTCAAGCTTGACCAGTTTTGAAGGTAAATCTCTCACTGTTTGTGCAAGAACATAAAACATAGAAATCGTAGCATGAAACTATTTCAAATTTAACTTATAATCCTCCCAATTGTATCGATATATTATTATTGTGATAATGCCTGTTTTTCCTGCTGTAAAGACTCAAAATGGAAACCATAATAGGCAGTGACTCCGCAATACACTGTAAACACTGTAGGGGGCAGCACTGTACATGCGAAATATGTTTTCTGTTACCATTGGCTGATTTGATCACCATAGGGCAGAGTCGGGGTCAATTCATCCATCTCTATGCTAGAAAGCATAGAAAACTACAAAAGAAACCCATTGTTTTTATTAATACACTACAGATTACTATAAAAAATATACGTATAACATAAATTGAATAGTAATTGTGTTTCTCCGGCTCAGCTATGTTCATTTAATTTATATTTCACTCTCGTGCACAGAGCTAACCATGGAATCTATACAATGTTTATTATCAGGAACGTTTTGGTAAGTTCACCTCTGTATAGTTATGCTATCTATAAAATACATGAGATTAGATCCTGTTTGTAGTCCTTTTGACATATAAACCCCTGAAATACTCTATTTGTCTTTTAGATGTTTAAACAGACAAGCTTGTTCTAAATATAAATTATACAGATCAATAAGTTGTGTCGACTAAATTAATTCTCCCGAGATTTTATTGCAGAGATTTTAAAAAAGCGCTTACCCTGCAGCTTGTGGAAAACATTACAAGGTTTATAAAGCAACTAAAAAAGTCAATCGACTACAACCAGATGTAGAGTTTCTGAGGGTATTTTTGCACATTCATCCAGTAGAGCTTTTGTGAGGTCCAGCACTGACGTTGGGTGAGAAGGTCCGGCTCACAATCTCCGTTCCAGTTTATCCCAAAGGTGTGCGATGGCCTTGAGGTCAGGGCTCTGGGCGGCCGGTCAAGTTCTTCCACATCAAACTCATCCAACCATATCCAGAATTCACACAATGAATACCATAAAAAACTATCCAAGACATAAATATTGGTCATCCCTCATATTATATGGCCATAGCCCGCCACTACATCAAAGTACCCCAAGTTTGATGAGTCCTATCTAATGTTTTATGGCTATATTGTTTACCAAGGAGCTGAGTCAGCAGGACCGCTTTGCATTTTAACCCGAAAGAGACTCTCAACCTGTTTAAAAGTTGTCTCTGGACGCCATTAATGATTCTCCTGTGTGACAGGAGGGGCTGCCCAATCCTAAGGTTTGGTCAGAACCTGCAAGTATGCGTAACACAAAAATTATACAAAAATAGAAGAGCACACAACCTAAAAAGCATAAAAAATACACAAAAATTCAGAATTTCGGGATGATTTTATAATAATAATGACCAATAACTACACAAAACATAGCAAGAATGTCCAGGAATATAAAAAAACACCTACCTAAAGCATACATATTGGGGATTCCATCACTTTGACATAGTGGTGGGATGAGTAATACATGACTGTATAGTGTGAAGGAATCCCCAATATTTATGCCTTAAATAGGTGGTTTTTGAATGGTATTTACTGGGCATGCGCCAGATTCTTGTTTGTCAAGATAATAATAATGTTTTCCTTGGTGACTCCCATGAGGACGTTGTGTCCACTTTTCCTCCAGCTCTGGTAAAATGGGTTCTTCATCTTCATAAACATACTTGCCGATTTAGAACACGGCCCATGGTGGCTACCACTTCTGCTCCCTAGGCAGCCACCTGATTTGCCAATATGATAAGTACATCGCTTATATATTGACTGTGGTCTGTGATGGCCATAAACATACTTGGGAGTCCCCATAGGTCCTTCTATCTTTTTAGCGTATGTAAAATCATCTCTTATTTTAGATATGTTAGGAAAGTGAGATGTGTTAGAAAACTCGAATACATTTCCTTTACACAATTACAAAGGCTGTATGAACCAATCATAAAACAATTATTTAAAGCGGACCTGACACATTTCCCAAATACTAAATACATTCATGTAACAAAATAAAATAGGCTAATTATACATATTAAAAACCCACCAAAAGTGTGGCCATAGGGGAAGTAGCTTAACTTCTTTTCTTTTCTTTTTTTTTTTACTCATAATTGATCGGTTCAGAAAGCCATCTGAGTTGCGTTAGAAGTAGGGGAAGACCTTCAGGATGAAGATAATTGATTAGTTAAGGGTGGTGAACATTTAAAATAAGTATCCCTAAAACATTTAATGCGATTGACAAAAAGCAAAAGCACTTCTCTGGTGTTTTTCCCATCTCTATTTTAATACTTTCTTTGTACGAAGTTCTCGACTTTTCTCAAGTGTGTTTTTCTATTTATGAGTAAAAGGTCTCAGAACTGAATACAATGTTTCAAGAAGTCTTCCGAATCACGTTTAAAGTTTCATCAGTCCCTGTTTGATGACGACGAGGAACCTGCTTGATGGTGGCCTCTGACAGCTGCAGGTCCTACAGCTACTTGTACTTAAGGCCGACGCTGAATGGGCTGAATGTGTCCTGATTGCTGAATTTCTGCCTGATTCGAAATATCATCTAGCATTGACTTTTAGTTCCTCCTGTTCTTCACAAAATTCTTGAATGCCCTGCGTCTGGGGAAATAAGTTTCTAATATGTTGCATTGGAAGGTAAAAAGAGTAATTTCCACTACTTCATCACGTGTTCCGCCTTTTATTGCCCCAATAGCACCAGCTGGAAGACCTGCGGTATTCTATTACCTGCCCCAGCAGCAGGTCTAAGCGCAGCCACCCCCAGTTTGATATTTTGAAGGAAAATACAGTTTCATTTCCTATTCAAAACAGTTATATTTTATTAATATAAACGGTTAATAGCCATTAACAGCCATTGCTATTTATTCCTGATTAGGGACGAACGGTCACATTCCATCTTCTCTTATGAATTTAACACAGCATTAAAAACGGCATTAAAAATGGCCAGAAATAATTCTTTATTTAAGTAAAAATGAGCTTTATTCATTGTTTTTGCTGGGAATTCTTAATTGTCACGTTAGACAAAAACAGACACTGAAAGGCTGTTGCCATAGAAACTGTAACGCATCTTAAATGTTTCTGTCTCGAGATGGAATCATAAAATGACAGATCTGCCGTGGTTTATTTGCTTTACATGCTATACCGTGCAAGTGGAACAATATATTTAATCAATGAGTCCAGTGGTTGTGTAAAACCCCCCAATCACATTAATTATTTACCATGCTTTTCACTTAAAGAATTGCTGCATTCTGTTTACTTTGTTTAAACAAACAGGAGTTTCCCCTTAAATGCCTTTTTTAAGATGTCTAGTGTTTGTCTTATAAAATTACTTTTTAGTTTATTAATCACATGAAAACTTTTTTGAATGGACAGATGCTGAAAGGAGTTTTAGTTAAGGATGTGTATTGGAAAATGACTTTATGGTGTTTAAATAATTAAGTTCTAGTTGGCGCGTCTACTGGTACTTTCATAGCCTGACTTTGCAATGACACAAAAAAGAATTCCCCAAACAAGTTCTGATTCTGATTTATCAGTGAAATTCTAGGAACTCTTTCTTAGACCAGTGGTGGATTCCGGCCTAGGGTGGCAGGTCCAGAAGGGACGGCAGACCCTCCACCGCATAAGAGGGAGCTATTCGCCATAATGAGCGATCGGGCTCCATGTAGAGCCGCTGCTCAATGGGACGGTTAAAAGGAAGGCCAAGCTGACCCATTAAAACTATCTGCCGAGGTTGCACAGTCCATAGTTTCCTTTATTTCTCAATGGCAAAGGGTTTCGTTTTTACTGATCAAAAACGGATCTGCGTTATCGAAAAGAATAAAAAACCAAACAAGACGGTCATTTAAAAACAGACATAACTTTATAAATGTTTAACAATATGAGAAAAAGTGCACGGTATACATCATGACAAAATAAACAGATTTAAGCCGGTGGAGAGAGGCATACGTAGTTATTTAGTTTATTAAGTTTTTCTTAAACCGAAAAAAAGATATATTATAGCGATTGAACATTATGAGCATACCTGGGAACTCTCCGGGTGAAGCACCGCTTCTCCAATGTCAGCAAGAATGCCCACCGACGTCAGAGGGACCACCCGCTTTATCAGCGGGCAGTCCTGGCCACGTCCCGCAAGGGAAGGCTCTGGGTAGCCGGAGCTCAGAAGTTCCCAAGTTATGGTTATGGCTTCTATATAGTCGTTTCCCCCTTTTCATTCTATGTAAAAATATATTATCAGATTGTGTCTGTCAAGACTTAGAAAATCTGCAAAATGTGATCTACTATATAAATAAAATGTTATTGGGTTTATAAAATAAATGGCCCAATACTTGGAGTGGTTCTATAAAAAATAATAATAATGGCATGTCTGTCTATTTACAAGAACAAATGTGTAATTGATGGTTTAATATTTGAACATGCGCTGGTAAATCCAGCCCTGAAAACGACATCTCTGAGGCCCCAAAAAATTGATGTGACTCTATATCTTTTTTCATTAGCAGTAGATGTTAATAAATCATCTACCCCTAATGACGTTTGGATTATTTGTTTAAATCATACCCATATCCATTTGTAAATTGATCTTGTCGTGTATAAACTTGATTTCTGTCTCCCTTGTGTGTCTGATATCAAAATATAAAAGTCTGAAATGTAATTGTTATAAATCTTTAGGGTCTGAGAACATAAAACCAAAGAGCTCTCTGTCACTTATAAATAATCAGTGGTTATACCAACCTCAGTGCAGATTTTTATCAGATTACCAATGGGCTGAAAACTGGGTTCTTTAGATTCGCCATATTTATCTAACCTTAGTTCCTAGGTTCTCCATATATGAAACCTTGGTCAGCATGACCTATCAAACAGGAAGCCTGAGTCCATGTAATGTTGAGTGACTTCCCAAAGTCCCCGGTTAGACTGTTCTAGAATTTTCAACAATGAGGTCATAATTTAGGCTCATCTATGAGTTTTCCAACCCTTAAACTGCAGTTCTGTTGGGCCCTTCATGTCCACCAAATGAGATAAGCCTCTATGAAGAAAGTGGATATCGGGCATCTGATGGACAATGTGCAAACTTTTCTTGTTAAGCAAGAGCCTTTGGCATCATCAAGCACATGACGACTCTCGCTGTCTCAACGCAAGCATTATCAGCCAAAAAAGCAAAGCTCAAGTAATAAAGAACAGAAACAAGAACAGAATGGATCATGTCCAATGCCTAGTCGGGTCATTGAACTGATAACCTATCCCGCTTACTTCTTTCTGGATTTACATGAGGTGCAATTTAGTATAGTAGTTCCTTTTTTTTGTAGCTGCCATAAATTATAGCTCCTAATGTAACAGAAACGCCATGGTTGTTTTGGAAATTTGGTTGACTACTTGGTTTGACCTACAAAGGTCAGCTTTGTGGAAGAACCGTTAATTGGGAAACAAAAAATTAACTTGATGATGACATATACATTATGCGTGTTTGATTGTGCTTTTGTAAATATTAAATTGCACAAATGTCCCTTGAATGCTAATTCCGGTTAACTGAATGATTCCTTATTGTACTCAAATGTAGTCCCATATGAATTAGGATTGTTGCAGAGTTTATGGAGGTCCCTGGAGATTCCCTTTGGTCCACAACAGAAAACTCCTACAGTTTTCCTAACAAAAAAAAAAGACAAAAAGATTATACACACATTAGAGTTATTAACTCTATTCAATTCTACAAAGACTCCACATATAGAACGGTATATTTCCACATATATCAAAAGATGGAATAATGAGATTAAAAAACAAATTAATAACGTTCGCAAAAAATGATCGCTAACTTCTTCCGAAAGACCCCGAAATAGCAACAAAAGAAGAGGAAGATTACCAGACTTGAGCTTTTATATAAAAAAATTTTTTTAACTTAAATGTGGGTATATTCCCTATTAAATTATATTTTTTAAAGTGGCCATGACCATTAGAGGGCTAATATTTAACCCCTTCTCGATGGAAGATGTACCAGGTACGTCATCAGAAAATGTCCCTAAAGGACCAGTGTCGTACCTGGTATGTCATGGCCCCCACGTTGCCACAATTGTCCGTTACAATTGAATGTAAAGCCCTGTCTACAAATATTCAGATTTAAACTATAGAAGATATGTTGTTAGCCTGGGCTACGCAAAGCATTTGAAGAAAGACTAACCTTTTGCCATGATCAGACACATACGCTTCCAGTCCTACCACATATTACTGGCTTACATTACTGTTTGCTCGGTGTAAAGTGATGTGAAATATGTGAAGCAGCGTCGAGTGGGAACTGTCAGCTACATAGCTTTTGTTATAGCAACCTTCCAAAAACATCAATAATACGTTTTGTTATTCAGTCAATGGGACCTTTTAAAAGGTAGCAGATGGATTTTAATTGTCTTTTAGAGTTGACCAGCCATTAACCAATAATAATATAACCAATGTAATGTAAATCATGTGCAAGAATATCCCTGCATGTCTAAGTGTAAATATATTATGTTGAAACATTGCCAATTAACCAATTGTGTTTTTTTTTCTTCAAATGTAGTATTAAATAAAAAATAAATTATATCTAAATTTTTTTGTATTTTATTTGGTTCAAGAATTTAGTTTTTACAGCACAAATTGTCGTTTATTCCATCATTTAGTTATTTTTTTTTTTTTTTTAAAATACCCCCTTCAGCTGCGCAAATTGAAAAAAATAAAAATAAAAAAGGATTTTGTGACTTCTTTGTCCTCCTACCAGCCGGAAAACATTAGAGAGAGAATTACATCTGACAACAGAGACTGAAGCGTCTGGCTTATTAGATAAATCCTGGCATCAAAAATCGACACTAGACTGGCTCACCCGCTAAGCAGTTCCCGTCCCTCCTTATCATAGTAGAATACCTAAGATTGGTACTTACTGTCTGTTAGATTTGGCTATTTCATCAAACAAAACTTTCCAGCGTGGACGTCCAAAAATGAGCCTGGAGTTCAAAGCCCGATATTTCTCCCCGATTATTTTCTGCAAGAAAAGGCACAGTTGGTTTCATAAGATTTGTGATCTGTACGAAGCTCCAACAATGGCAATTCCTATATTTATTCAGAATGAATGTTTTCATCATTAAAAAGATAAAAAAGGAAAATGGTATATTCCATGTTTCATAATTTTTTTTTACGGAAACAAATCCATCAAAAATGCCACCCAGTGGCAAAGGACATTGAAAATACGTTACAGATCATTGGTTCCAGCGTTGCGCATGTGGTTCACAAAATGCCTAATTTCTAACTAACCTGTAAATCTGAGATCTGTGTGAAAGCTGCTGTTAAAGGCATATCCAAGTGTGTGTGAGCATAGATGTGTAAATTGTGTGAGATGGAGTGTGTGTTAGCATGAGTAGTGGGAGAGGGAATGTGTGTGTTAGAACGAGTGCGTTAGTGAGTATGAGTAAGTGTGTGTGTTGGAATGTGTTAACTTATATAAGCATGTTTACATATGTGTGTCAGAGTGTATGTTGGAGGGGGGGCAAAGAATGTTAAGACAAACTGGGGTCACAAGCCGATGGCACAGCATAATCTGTATTGTGCAGGCACTGACAAACTTGGAGCAAAGATGGCACAGGCACCCAGCTGTTTAGGGGCACTGATAAAGCTGCTTTGGGGGACAAAGGTGCGAGCCAACAATGCTGTTGGGGGCGTCCAAAGACGGTTACTAACACAAGCTGTTTTGGGGAATGGTGACACTGTGGGACATGTTGCTTAGTGCATTTTTATACCTGGGGCCTTTGGTTACTTTGGCCCCTTTAATGTTACTAATAGTATTTTGTTGTGTCAATATTTTAAGCCTACAGTGAACTACGGACCTCTTAATTCTCCCACTTTGTTTTCAGATTCCAGCCGTGACAATATCCTCGTGTTAGGAAACTACAGGAATACAGATTTGCTTTAAAACATCTATGAAAGATCCCAAGTAGGCATTTTCACTTCCACGCATGGTTCACAATCAGCATGTATTGCTTCTAGACCCAGATCTCCTCCTGCGTTTTCCTCCTGACATTGAATATACTTGACCGGAGTAATCAGATTGACTCTTCAGGCTCCCACCAGTAAGGTTGGGACTCTCTAACACAATACTTCCATTTGCTTTATCAATATGAGTGGCTTCTCTTGCGGTGTCTCCATTCCTATAATGTTCAATTAACTAGTGATCAAGACAAACCTCAATCCTATATGTGATATAAGTAATAACTTTAAAACAGGAAGTCACGTAACAATCTTTAAAACACAATTTTATAATAGACAGATAAGATAACTAGTTAAATAATAATATGGTCTCAATGATAATTCTGATACAGTAATAGGGTTTTATTTCTTATTACTCCAATACATTCCTATATCGGCAAAAATGGAGGCCACCATTAAAGACGAGCATTGATAACTGGGTTTATCCCCAAAACGTCTGCTCTGAAACAGCTCAGAAGCATTAAATAAACGAGGAGCACTACGGAACCCAACGAATCTCCAGTTTTCGTGCTTTTTCTTTATTAAAAAATCTTTTTATTACAGTGGTAGACAAGCTCACCACAAGCTGGTGTCAGATCTTATAGGCGTTCCCCTTTACACCAAGGCAAGACACCTTATTAAATAGCGATGCCAAGGAACCCAAGGAATAACTTTATCTCAAGAAATTTACATTACATGGCTATACATGAAACTGTATCTTCACCGAGGAACGTGGGCACATTTTGCTGTGTGTTTTGTACTCATTCACAATACAGAAGCTAATCTAGAGCAGAGTTACAATATATTCTACTATACCTTTATTCCATCTGTCTGGCTGAGGTACAGCTGGATGTTTAAATAGTCCGGCCGGTTTTCTTGCCAAAGCTAGCAGAATAGAATCAACATGGAAAAAAATGTATTATTTTTTTTTGGCGCAAACATTATCATCACCTAAAAACCTGTTTTCAAAAAAGATCCTGCACTAACAATGTATTTGTCCTCAGAATGCATTAGCTAATGATCAAGAAAAATCTATGGAATTTTTTTTTTATCAATTAGAAATGAACAATATTTGGGCGTCTTGTTATAATAAAGTATGTTTTAACGCCTCTGTTCTGTACGTTTAGCCCGTTCTTGATCAGTTTTACCTCGCTGCTTATCTGTTCTGAATGTTCTCCCTGCTGTGTTACCTTTATTGTATCGTGATAGGAAATCACAATCATTGATTTGTAGGAAGAAGTAAGAAACAATAAGAAACCCCAAACATAATCCCAAAGAGTCTAGAGATCTAAAAAAATGGTTTTAAATAACAAAATAAATTCCAAATTTGAAAAAAAATTATAGCATAATAAATAACACAATTTATTCTTCAACAACATTCTTCCACAACAACAAAGTAAGGTACCTTCTAAATCCCTACATAAGGTATACTTTCTCATGAAATGTTTCTAGCCCCATAGTCAGGGCTGACACAGACCTCTCCACAAATTCTCATTCATTCACTACTGGAGGATGAGGTATGATGTCATTCCCTAGCATGTCACACTAGCACATGGTGGAGCCACTGAGGAGTGGTTTGTGCTGCTGGTTCCTTCTGACTATGGTCGCTCTTAATAGGGCCAAGAGACACCTGCTATGAGCTCCTAAGGACCCAGGAAAGCTGCCCGTTAAAGACAGCCCCGTCCATAGTAGATTTTCTCCATGATGCTCTTTATACTACCTTTAGAATTTTAAGGGTTCCTTATATTCTTTTACTCCTGATGATCCTAACAATACTATAATGGCATTGAGAACGTCAAGGAACGTTTTCAATCTAAACAAAATCCAAGAAACCTTTTAATATTCTTTTCTACTGCGTCCTCTCGTCAAGAGGCGCATTCGCCCATTGTGTGCTGTCTTTAATGACCAAAAGCTAAAGTACATACTTAAAGGCTTCATTTCTAGTTAAATGCCCCCAAAAATGTGTCATTAAGGAAAGTGATAAGCTATCACAGTTAATGACAAGACAAGTACTGGTCTTCAATTATGTCTGATAGACGTATCAGAAAAAGTTAAATGTTCTTATTTATATAGAATGGGGTAGATCTGTAATTTCTGCTATTAAATGAAGTGCCGGATAGTATTCTGGGACGAAGTTGCTGGCGAGAACACTGTAGTTAGTTTTCTTGTTAGTTCTAAATATATGTGATAACTCCTCGGCTCATCTGGAGAGGTCTTTTGTGCCGTGAAAGCATTAATGGAATCTCAAAGAGCTCTGGATATTGTGTGGCAAACAAAACAGGCCAGGACATCAATGGGTAACATGTGAAGGATTCTAAACAAAAGAATGGTACGCGGTAAGGAGGAAAGAGAAGGGGAATCAACGCGGTAAACTGCCATTTGTGTCTATACAAATACACATATAATGGAAAAGGTCACTGGGGCGCTATACTTGGAAATGCAATCATTACCTTGTTGTGAAGCACGCATAACAGATCCGCAAACCAGAGGAAGGACTCGACGTCTCGGCATATCCACACAAAATAGAGCCTCTGTAGCTTGTGCTGTTTCCAGTTATCCCTGTTAAAAACAGCAAAAGGGGACTCAATTGACAGGGGAGCTCAATTTAAAAATGTAAAACGAATACATCAATTGATTTACAAAAAAGAAGCTCAAACCAAATGCAAGTGAAAAATAAAAACCAAATGAAAGTGATTTGCGCTACAAAATTGCCAACGGCAAGAACTATTTTAAATGTATTACAATCTGGGGTTATGAAAAGACAACTATAATGGATATTGATCTTCGGTCAATGAGATTCATTAACTATTTTATAGTAATTGGGTACTTAGCCACAAAATAATTATTGAGGTCAGAGTGGAAATATTTTATCTAAACAGAACCTCGCTATGTAGTCCCAGCTCTCTGGGGTCTATTCACTAAGCTTGAAGCTTGCAAGGGAGAGTTGTTTATAGCTGCCAAAGGCGGGAGGGGGGGGCCCGGCGTCTTCATATTAATGTATTTAAAATGCAATATATAAAAGTCCCCGTTGGTGTAATGCTCAGGTGTCCCAATACATTTCTCCTATAATGTATGTCGATGGAGAATTCTTCTCTGTAATGGCACAAGTGAGCAAAGACTTACGATGCTCCCGAGCGGAGACACACCTTAAGTCAAACTATTAAGCGGATGTCCCTTCTTGGTTGAGTTGTTTTCAAACCTTTGTGTATATTATATAATCTATCACTCCATCTGTTGCTATTCTAAACAATGGAAGCAGGGGCAGTAACATCCATAGGGCAAGACAGGCAGTTGACCAAGGTGCTTGTGCCTCCTTCTGATCATACCCAGGCACCAAAATCCTTAATTACAGCTCAGAATGGAAGTCTGGATTTAAATCTCTTATGGAAGTAAATCACTAATGAAGGTCTAGGTGTAAGACTTTAAAGATAAGGTATTAAACATGGGCTCTGTTGTAAAACAATCAGCTACCGATGTTTGGAAGCTCCCTACTATACCACAACTACAAGCGGTGTGGTCTTAAACTGGAAAAAATGTAGAAGAATTATTTGCAGAAAAATATTATTTTATTTTGGTGGATCATAGCGTTTTTAGACATCTTCTCTATGGTTCTCTGATGGTCAGGTGCCCTACTGAGTACCTTTCAGTATTTCACGATCAAAGATATCTTTTCATTCCCTTTTAATAAAAAAAAACATGTTCAGAACCTCACAAGTCTGTGTTCTACATTTACACGTCCGATTATTTATAACTGGCAAGAGCCAGGCTGCTGTTGTATGAATAATGTGTCTTAAATGACATGAGTCATACATCATTCTCGATACGTTGAGATCAATCCAGTATAGTTTGGTTGCCATGGTTTCTGTTTCACCTGCCTAAATTAGCACCTAAAGAGGTTTAATTGAAATTCTCCTGTAAACTGCCGACAAACTGATGAACCACATTAGAGGCAAAGTGAGATCACACGGATTAAGATAATGGGAGCGCTCTCATCCTTGTGCAAGGAATTGTTTTCATTTTGTCTACCGGCCACGGTGGTAGCGTAAAAAAAAATGAAAGAAGAGCATTTAGAGAAAAATGGAAGAATTTAATGGGAAAAAAAAAACAAGATAAATTAAAAACATGACAGTGGTTTGTAAAATTAACATAGAGTTCGGAGCCGTGGTACTCAAACTGTGGCCCATGGGAATCCTTGGTATCATTTTAAGAAGGCAATGTATTAAATAGTCCTTAAACGTTGTATGACATACATTTGGAAGACCATCTGGACCAGGAGGTCCTTGATTTTTTGAGGGGTGTCCTTGAAGGCCCTGCGTAGCTTGACCTCAGAAATGGGAATTTTGGAATGTTGTCTAGATATGCGATTATGTCCCCGCTAGAGCATTGGTGTAAAATGTAACTAATTCAGCTGCTTTTCTTTTGAGATGTTAGAAAAATTAACTGTGTATTCGAGCCAGTAGGGTATCAGACTTGTTTCCATTTCCATGATAAAGCTGTCTAAGTCTAAGTCTAAATTCTGTGCTTTTTAACACTTTGCCACTTCTTGAGGTGTGACAAAGGCGTTTCCTTACGACTCTTCCTTACTGAAGAAAGAGCATCTAGAAGCTGAAAATGGTTTTGAGAGTGCCATGTTCATGTAAGCTCCTTGGTGTATCAACACTCCTCGAATTACCATTTTGTGTAGTTGGGGAGGAGTTGGTAAGAAAATATTCCTTACTTTTCTTTAATAAAATCTACAAAGAGGGGATTGTTGTATCTAACTGGGTTCACAGATTCTATATGAATAATGAACAATCCGACCAAGGAATATGGCCTATTATTAATTGTGTTCCCAGTTGCTCAGTCATGTTGTCAATGAAAACATAGTGGATCCTGATATGAACTGAGACATTAAATGTGAAAATGACCAATGCGAGGCATAGACATTTAAGATTCAAATCTCCCTATCCCATACTTCTCTATTGTTGAGTTCCATCTAGTGTCTCCTTTGCTGGTGGATTGGCATTGGTGCTTATTAAGGGTATAAAAGCTTCCAATGGTAATAAGATAGTTATTCAACTGGGCAACCAACCTCATCTTCCAATTCAAAGATCCAATCCCTATGCCAATCCCTATGAATAAGAATGGAGCCAATCCATATGGATAAGAATGGATCCAATCCCTATGAGACTCCTTTAGGTTTAGAGTTACTCTAAATCCACCGGACAGTGTGTGTATGGAATAAACCTTGGGGGATTTAACTTAGAGAAATGCATTTCTTGGTAACATACAGCATCCGCATCAGATTTTCTAGTCTTCGTAAGTGCTAGATGTTTCTTATAAGCGTTATTACTAACCCTGACATTCATAGAAAAAAACAATTATCTAATTTTGCATAGCGCAACTATAATAGTCCAGATCAGCTCTTTTATTTATTTTAGAATTTTTTTTTTAAAAAAAAAAAAACTGACCTGGGGGGATATTTACTTAAGGTGACTTCAATAAATAGCAGCAACAAAAGAAAACAAAACCTTATGTGAATCATACTAAACAAAGTAGAAAGGACCATTATAAAGTGTCTTAAGTTGTCCAGCTGCCAGAAGGCACCTGATGTTGCGGAGGTTGTAAGAAACTGGACATGGGGTTCTGTTACTATTTTAAGTTCTGTGTCTTATAGAAAACATGTTTGGTTTACATACAGCAGTTGGTTGAGTATCGCTGCAAATGGAGTTACTCCAATGCCTCCGGCAACACAGAGGCTGACCTCATAATTTAGGGCTTCTTCAGACGCGCTTCCAAATGGACCATCAATATAGATTCTGCAAACAAAAAAACACAAAGGAATTTGTAATAATGACATCATTGTATGTTTAGTAAGCATCCCCATACCATACATCAGCCTGTTTCTGAGCGGTCGATGAACTCCATCCTGAATGGATGGCAGAAATTGATGGGTGCTAGTTTTCCAAACCTCTGCTAAGACAAACTGGCATGGGCTTCTGTTATTCTGAAGCCAAACCACCAGCTTGACTCAGAGTCAGCAAAGGAGCAAGAACCAGAATCAGGCAGGAACCAGTAATGCCCATTCCTTCCAGCATATGGTCCTCACAGTGCCCTCTGGCCACATACAGGGCCCTCGGTCTGCCGAGGGGAACTAGGCTTTGCTCAGACACCTCCACCAGTTGAGCCAGGCTCTGACTTGGATCTAGTTGGCTTTACTTGTGATACCTCACTCACCCCTAACAAATAGACAACCCCAGTCTGCATACCCCCTATGGTGCCCTTTAATTATATTTTATTATTAGTGTTGCAGTGAGTCTCTGACACCGTATGTAAGTTCCCCAGTTGTATCTTGCGCTTACCACTGCAAGTCTAGGACTAACCGGGGGAAACCAGAACGGGAAGCAACCCTACCTGCAATATAGCGCTGCTTCCTTGCTCAATGCTATTTCATGTTGACTAACTATTTAGCTGCAGTTTACCCACTCAACATAACAAATTAAAGCTTCCCTGGACTTGTAAACTTAACAAGAAAACTGCATAAAAGATCACCCTAATTTTATGTAATAATAGCACTTGACTCACATTCTTAAAATGCACTTGACATAAACGTCTCACAACTGAAAAAAAGCCCATGTATAATTATCGCCACCCCCGTAATTAAATACCAGAGGAGAATACCATTGGTCTAGAGACAAGCCAAAAAAGCAGAGAACATAATTTAAAATAAACATTAAGCGTTCCATTCAATCACAGTTTGAATGCTGTGGGCTGAAAGCTGTGTAAAGTTCCTACACTTTCTGTTAGCACAAAAGAAAATTATATAAGATAACAGAGGCATTTTGATAACCAATCTGATCTATAAGTTATGGCTGTTGTGGGTAATTAAAGTTGGAGAAATGTTCTTGATAATGCCCTGATCTCACTCTCTTTTGCAGACTGTAACCACAACAAGGCAGGGATGCTCAATGACATTACATTTATTCGTATAGTGCCGGCATATTCCGTAGAGAGGTTACACTAGGGGACAATAAAAATATTTATTAAATTTTAGTAAATGTTTATTAAATTTCATTAAATGTATTTCCCATTGAGGGGATATTTTTGGCCGGAAAATTTTTTTGGCTGTTCAGACTTCTGCCATGGGTGCCCATGGAAATTCAAAGATGCCCACTGCGGCAGCAGCAGGTGAGGAACAGTAGGCTCATTAGAGTAGGTTAATTAAACATAAAGAGTAGAAAAAAAACACCTGGTAGTCACCGAAAAAAGCTTTTATTTAATTATGTACACTTCCAGCTATAGTGTTGGTCTGCTGACTTCCACTCCCTCTAGCTGGTCTCCTCCACTTCACTCTGGCAGCTGCTCCTTCACAGGCACAGAGTCACCACCTGGGCAGAGTTACAGTTTGTATGCTGCAGATACAAGGTAGTTTTTTTTTTTCAAACATATATTGCAGCTTGGGTTAGTTAATACTCCAGCTATTGAGACATTTACTAAGACTCTCGGCCAGGCTGGTATGTTCAACATCTTGGGGAAGTGAGTACTCAACAACCGGAGTGCCAAAAGTTAGCTGTAATTATGGATTGCAACTGCAGGCGCCGTGGAATGCACATTTCAAGTTTCTTAGATGAACATCACGAGAAGTGTAATAATGGCACTCCATTTTTACTCTCCTCAAACTACCCTTTTTTTGTAATACCTCGGAATTTTCTTGACTGTAACTCTCATGATGTTGTGCAGCAACATCGCTAGTTGATTGTTATGGAAAACCTAATTTGTGAAGGTGGGGAGGACATTTAGCCCCCTAGACACCCTGCGTGCGCCCATGCCCCGTGTGAAGTACTTGGTGGATCTGTCTCACTATCATAAAATGTAACTAAAAGAAGACTGATATCAAAGAAAAACAGATAAAAAAAACAGCCTTCCTCAAATAAAGCTCAGCAGGTCTACTAGATAACAGAATTACACTGATAAGTTTCAAATTACTAAAAATTGCAATCATATTACCAAATTTGATCTTCATTAAATTACATAATAGGGTTATTGAATCAGAAGCAGACGCCGTACAACAGATGACTGAACTAATAAAAATATAACAGGGTTGCTTATCTGTTAAAACATAATTGAATTCAGCACTGGGTTATTGTTTTTATGCAGCATTATGTACCGTAATTCATATTTTCCAGCTCTGACATCGTATCTGCCCCGGGCTAAGGGGTTAATATCCCATGCAGGTTTTTTTGTTATTTCCCATGATACCCCAGCGAAGAGATTGCTACAGAATCCCGCTGTCAGTCCAAGCAGGAAGTCGTAGTGTTTTTCCTCTATTACAGGGAAAATCACCCAAAATATCACCAGTGGCAACAGTGGCAGCCGCCAGGTCTGCAAAAGCTTAAAGGAACAAAATGAGATAAAACCGGTTGTTTTTTTGTGTGTTTTTTTTTAAACTTTTTTTAAACAGCAACTGGGGTTTACACTCAAAAAGAAAAAAGAAATGTATATGGGATATCCCCTTCAAATTAATAAATTTCTAGATTATCTCTATGTCTCGAAATTTGTGTCATTGTAGAAAAGTTAAAAACAAAAAAAACGGTAAGGAAAATAGAATTTCTGACATTTCCATCATGTCCCCGGCGAAGACTGCTACAGAATCCTGCTAGCGGTTCAAGCAGGAAGTCATAACGCACTTCCTGTAGTCTACCGAGTCGTTTTAGAGCATGAGCCCCCTCGATAAAATTCTCCTGGATGTTCACCAAAACTACATAACACATCACATATGAAGGGTGGAGTAGAAAGTAAAAACGCGTGACGTGGAAGCAAGATGGCATCTCGGACATTAAGCAGCAAAGAATGGGTTTATTTGTGTTTGATCCCTTAATGAAAAAATGAATTCCATGATAATTTTTAGGGGGGGGTTAAGAATTTCTTTTAATGGTCGAGTAATTACCAAATAAAATTTAAGGAAGCCAATCGGCCGCTTAATATCTAAAATGGGACAGCGCGGCACTATTTATTCAAACCCTCTATTTGTCTAGAAACCCTCATTAGCCGTATACTCGTAAATTCGCAACACTGCAGAGGAAGGGTAAATGAAAGTTAAAGCAGCACAACGTTTAATTACATACCTTTACGAAATATTGGAGAATAATTGTCACGATGGACGTCTACCTATTGTATGCATTTCATTACAATAAATACCCACAAAATAATTTTCAAAAAACACACAATTAAAAGGGATACTTCCGCCTACTCACTTAATCTAATTACTAATAACAATTGTACAATGTTACTATTTGCTTATAAGTAAGGATTTAGTTAATCATTTACTCCGCGTGAATGACTTTATGCTCTTTAAAAGTTGTGCCATACCGTAGAGCCTTTAGCTTAGGGAGGTCAGACTTTAGTGAATATCCCTATTACCTTATTATTTTATTTTAAGTTTTATCTTCTCAGACGATGGCAAACATTCCAGACATTTGCATTTTTGATATTAGAAATTTTCTAACGTAAAATGTTATACAATTTGTAGGAATGTCCCATTTAGCTTTTCGGATCCTAGAATTGCTAAATTTACAGATTTGGTAAGTTGTGTGTACAAAGGCCGAAACGAACCAAAGCAAAAAGCTCAACATTTCGCCAGAATTCTGGTGTGGCCAATTAATCAACTCTCTAATACTCTCATCTATCTTCATTCTCTCTCTCACGCTTTAAAATTCCCACCTCTCTACCTCTCTACAACCTTCTGGCTAATGTGAATTGAGAGAAACTATCTAATCTTAATTGTACTTACTATATTAAAAATCCCCCAATGGCGCAAAATCATACCGATTTCTATCTTTTCATTCCTTTTTTTTTAATGTTTACTGTAAATCCAATGGAAAACGGACATATAGCAGACGTAATATTTAAAACATATGCAGCTGTATTTAATTTAAACCCAATCTGCTTTATAATGATACATTTATAACGGGGGATTGTTTTCTTGATATAAGCACAGCTGTTGTCAGGCCTTTTCTTCTTCTTTTTTTTCCGTAAAGGCAGCTGCAATTGTTTTTTAGAATTTAAAAAAGGTTACAGACTGACTTCCTGATTGACTACGAGACAAGTAAATGATTGGCTTCCGTTTCTTTTTCCTAAAAAGCTATAGTATGTGTTTCCCGACGCTATATATATAATATATATATATATATATATAATTCTGCATTAAAATCCACAATTCTTATAGTAGCATAAATTCCAGATCTTATTAAGCGATTATGTGCATAATATTAGGTCTTTAGGCAAGACATTTAAAGGCCACTCATTATATAGTGTCAAGCAAGTCACCCTACTGAAGTATTCTTAATGGGGTGCTGCCCTAGGCCTGATTTAGTCCCCATAGGTGCCCCATCAACCACCATCGCCGTTATTTCTGCGCACCAGGATATGACATCATATCTCAGCATTCACCTCTTAAAGGTGGGCCACGTGAGCCTAGTCCTCCTTGGCTGGTTGGGGAGATCAGAGATCTCCCATGTACCTGGATACCCCCTCCCCGACCTGCCATTCTAGACATAGATTAAAAATACAAATCCTTGCTTGGGATTTGAATCCCAAATTTTTAAAACTGATATATTAAAACTTAACTTTTATTTGATTGACCCCTAAGAATGTGGATAGCCAATTACTGTTCAACACTACACTATATTCACTATGTTTGTGGCTTTAGCCAAAAATCTGAATTGCTTGCACCCCATACATGGGTGTCAGTGGTGAAAGGTTGGGGGGAGCTGAATAAAAGAATATTGTGCTCGCCCGTGATCCCCAAGTTTGAAAAATATTCATATGCGTGTTTCGCTTCATTCGCCTGACAAAGCTAACATAAGTTAGTGAAATACATGCTGGGAGAAGCAATTCTGATTTTTGGCTCAGAACACAGATATAGGGAATTCAAACGCTGAGATGCTTTAATTGTTTTTAACTATTTCCATCTACTAACACACATCCATATTCTTAGAGGACTATTATAGTTAAGGTTTAATCTATCAGTAACTTCTTCCTTTCTCCTTCGATTTCTCTTTCTTGTTTCCAGGCCTAGACCTAGTTGGTCTGGGCCAGAATAGCTCACTGTGTATCTATTTACTATTTATTATTTTAAGGTAATTTCAACTGTGTCCTTGAATTCGTACTCCAATGAATTAAAACGTCTAAATTCTCTACAGAAAGTTGGTGCCTTAGGCTTGATTAGTGGGCTCAACAATGCAGTTTGGCAATACAAACAACGAGTTTCATTCTTTTAAGTAAATATTAAATATTACTTAGTGTCACAGCCAATGCATGATACAATCTAAATAACTAAACAAGATTAGAGATTTTTGTCTATGCATTTTTATATAAGAAAACATAGATAATTGTTGATATTTTTCTGTACTGGGATGTACAGGGGAGAGCCGCACTGGCATTCTTTTACACTCTCAAACGTACGCACTCATGATAACACTCTAGCACAGACTAACACACTCATGTTAATACATAAACACCATAAACATCAATGTTAACACATACACATTCATACACACATTCATGCTCACACACACATACTCATTCATGCGCACAAACACTTATACATACACTATCATTCTAACATACATAGAATGACCATAATCTCTCATTCACTCACTCTGAGTGAGCAGAGAGATATTATACTTAAATGCCATAAATCTCATCTTCTGCTCTTTCATTGGGCTTTATGTTATGACATCATATCCTGGCACAAACATCCGTTCGAGATTTGCATAATTTGGTCTTCAGAAACAAGGTTAAGTGTCCTAACATTATTGCACAGACAACAAACCCTTCGCCTAAGAGTTTAGTTGGTTTGGTGGGAAAGGAGGTAGGTGAGATTTGTAGCCTGTACTAACATATGACATCATCAGAGGTATGAAAGTTGTATTGATTGATCCTTATAAATTACCACATTGGTCAATGGTATTGGCTTTCCAACCCCATCGCACAACAAACTGAAGATAGGAATGAAGGAGTGGGGTAACAATGGGTGCTCAAAAACAATGGCGTACAGAAATCCCAAATACTTAATTCCACTACAGATTAGAACCCTGTGTGTCGTCAATACTATTCACAGGCTGAGAGATAATTAACTAGCAGCTATAAAAGATAATGTGAGTATTCAAATAGTTTCTTTTCCGCAGAGATTTCCCAGAAATGTAAATTAAGGCCCATCATATTGACGCAATGTTACAATATTAGATTATTACTAATGTTTATTGCTGCCATTACTCCTATCTGCATATTCCACATGCCGATTCCCTGTTGCACTTACTAACTGATACTCATGTATTTCTGAAAATGCTAATTTTCTCCAAACTTTAATAATGGAAGCTACAAATTGCACAGCTGATGGATGACACATCACAGGACAGCCTCTTAGCGTTCTGTTTTATTTGGTATTATAAATGAAAAACACTCACAGCAATTATTTCATAAACCATAAAATGAAAACACAGTACTTACTGACTATTTAAGTACTTTCCTTGAGCTACTTGACATTTCTGGTTACCTTAGGAGTTGCGACTTTACAAAGATGGCGGCCACTTTAAAAAAAACTTGCAGCAAATAATTAAAAATACTAGGAGGTTTTAAGTGATAGATATACTAGAATGATAATAATTATATTCCTGTTCTTGTAACATTTTGACTCCCTCTTTCACTCACTGATGGAAGCTCTATAGATCAAAGTGTCATATGTGACATTATAAGGGTGATTTATAAGGGGACCACAAGCACTTGACAAGCTAATGCCTAAAATTGTGCTTGTGGTATAATGATGTACCATTATATATATATATATATATATATATTTATACATATTTCTGTTGTGCATCTGATATTTTAACTTTAAATCATGGCTAGTTGGATACTGTAGATCTCTTAGAACTACTACTCAGAGGTTGTTCATCTAGACATCATGAGAGCACCATGGCGGCTGTCATTCCACAAAACCACGAGGCTTGCCTGTTAGCTAGATAAATACCCCCCCCATTGAGAAAGGTGAGTATATCATCGTGTTTACAACAGAATGGAATTAGGGCATCAGATACCACGTTGGTATCTTCATAAGCGATGGACTTACTTTGGACTTTTTCTCTGCTGAAGAATTGGGAGGACTTCTGTTTGGTTGCAATCTGATTCCAGTAAACCGCAAAACCTTTCTGTGCAAAGGACATGGAAAAGCAACAAGTTAGGTGTTATAAAGAATTGTTCTACAAATATAGCATAAAACTTTTTTTACTACATTTTTAATGTAAGACCTCAGGCTTAACTGTTCTTTTGAATTGTCTTCAAAAATATCTCATATCTGTCCGATGCATACTTAAATTCCCTCTCTGTATTGAAGTCTACTACTTCTGATGGAAGGCTGTTCCACTAATCTACCACCCATTAAGGGCAGAAATAATTTCTTATATTATCCAAGCCCTGGCACAGTCTAAGAAACCTATAGGTCATTGTCTAAAATTAGGGGGTCATTAGATGTGTGATATCACTCAACACATATCCAGGTTTAGCAAAAAATCTATTTTACTTTTTTTTTTTTTTTTTAAAGAAAATATATTATATGTAACACTGAATCCACATTTATTTAGCTTGAAGAATAAAAATTCAGAACTTTATGACATTTATATTCAAAGGATGGAAATTGTGTTTTCAGGGTTTCTCTGACAGTTCTCAAGAATGTCCTTTTTGAAGAAGAAACGGTATTTTGTGTCAGAAGTTTGACACAGATGACAGCAATTCCCAGATTTGACTTGTTTACGTGTTTTTTAAGGTTTAGCCAAGACAGCAGCAGACGCTTAAGGAATATATCCAACATTCTAATATTTTAAAGGAAACATCTGTAAATAGTTTTTTTTTTACACTTATTTCTAATATAATAGTAAATTAATAATAAAACTTGTTTATAGGGCACTTCCTTTCTTTTGTAAAAAGCACCTGTTTCTCTAGAATATTTTTTTTCTAAATATGGCAACTCCAATGCTGGATTACTCTTCTCGAAGGATTAGTCTTCTTCAGTTTGTTGTGTAATGGGATTGTAAAGCCATTGTCATTGACCACTGTGGTGATCTATAAGGATCAATCAATAAGACTTCTGTACCTGATGATGTCATATGTCAGTACAGGCTACAAATCTCCCCTGCCTTCCCCTCCTACCAAACAAACTAAACCCTTAGACAAAAGGGTTTATTGTCTGTGCAGTAATGTTAGGACACTTAACCTTGTTTCTGAATACCCAAATTATGCAAATCTCGAACCACCCTTTATTTGGCAGGATATGATGTCATAATTTACTGGTGACCCATGTGCAATAATTGGCATAATAAGGGGCAAGCACTGTAACCCTTGCCATGTTGTCAATAGAAGAAAGCAGGTTCTCAACTTGATCCTACTGAAACTCAACAGTGCCAACCTGTATTCAAGATAGAATATGAGATTACAGATCAAGTTTATCTTCATAACTTTCAAAGAAGTCAGGTTATAGAGAAGACGCTCCTTCCATCTCGGAAGGGACCGTACACGGTCTCAGATGGGGTTTCACCCATGGCTTAAAAGGTTCAGGTTTCCAAGGATGGAAAAATCATCGACAAGTGGGTGCACATGAACCAAGTCACGCCATCCGCAATCAAGATTAAGAATGGTGGAGAAGAGAATTTTTCAAATTATGCCCCTTTTGTAAAGTTTAAAACTATATTTTGTTTTACAATTGTTTGTAAATGTTTTGAACTAATGTGTGTTTTCTAACATAATTGATTTCGATTCTAGGTACGGACAATTAATCCCGATTAATTACAAAATATCTTTTCTCTTTTGCAGGTCTGAGTGCAAGCAAACATGAATAAATAAATTACTAATCATATTTTTCTTTCCTTAAATTACCAGTTTGGTCTCACGTAATTAACATTTTCTTGTGTTTGTTTATTTTAAGGAGTGTAACTATAAAGGGCAGTGAGGGGCCATTGGCTTGTTAGCACACGTCTATCTACTTTGAGTCTTCATTACACTGCTTATCGGACTAATCGAGTTCTACCAATCCCATATCCGGTGTCACTTATAAAAGTTCCCAAGAAGACCGTTATCACGGTTGGGCAACTCACACTCATTCTCATACTCACTCACACTCTATCATATTGCTCATAGAGCTGTAGAAGGTGAAGTAGAGATTAAAGATGCTTTCTATAGATCCCCATTCATTGTGATTTGGAGTATCTTTTGGAACATAAGCCAAATTATACAGTTTAAATGACCATTCACAATAATAATTTGACTATTGATGATGTCCTTGACCCTATGAACGACGAGCGGTTTTTAGATGACAAGCTAGAAAAACACAAAAACTACCTTATGATGTCATTAATTCCACTGGGCATGGTGTGGTCGATTATAATCACCTTCGTGGTATGTCACAATCATCGAGAGAGAACTTGTGACGTTCCTCAGTCTTTACGTATTTAAAACATGTGTGGTATCGAGACTCTGTAACTGGATTAATTTCATCTATCCTATCAGAGACAGAACTCTATTGTTTCTACTAACACATTTGATCCTATGTCATATATACATCCTTTATGCATACCGTATTTGCTCGATTATAAGACGAGGTTTTTTTCCAGAGCAAATGCTCTGAAAAATACCCCTCGTCTTATAATCGAGGTCGTCTTCTAATCAGACCTCATTCTGCTGGGGCCAGGCTGCTTACCGGGCTTTGGTCGCGAGCAGCGTCTGTGCTACCAGCAGCAGGAGAACAGGAAGCGTCCTCACAGAACTCTACTTCCCCCCTCCCTCCTCTGGGGGCGGGGCCAGAGAAGTTGCTCGCACAGCCGGGCCTCTGCAGAAGTCTGTGAGTGGGAGATCTGCAGTTCAGGTAAGGGGGTGGGGGAATGCAATGGGGTGGTATAAGGCATGTCTGGGGGCAGATGTGCATAACTGGGGGGGGGCAGGTTGGCAAATAAAAGGAAAAAAAATAGATATATTTTTCTCAATCATAGCTTTTATTAAATATGAAAAAATAGTTTACAGGAATTAATATTTACCAGTAAAACTTTTCCTATAGGGTAGTCTTATATTCAGGCTTTTTGTTTTTTTCCCGAAATTAATATTTTGATTTTTGGGGGTCGTCTTATAATCAGGGTCGTCTTATAATCAAGCAAATCCGGTATTTACAATATATTAAAACTGTTGATTATGTTGCTTAACAATGATTTTGCATTCAAATGATGAATGTTCTAAAAATACGATGGTTGGTTATACAATATTATTCTAGAACTTAGAATTCTGTCTCTGTTTTCTAGGCTTGGCCTGATAATTACTGAGCAACACTTACGTCAACCATTTCTAATTCTGGCAAAATGGTTATTGATCAAAATAATAATGATAATATGTTAGAGCTTCCCTTGGTGGCCAAGACTGACTACTTCATTAATATGTTGGTATTGGAAATTCCCATCCCCGGGGGCTAGATGCCTATTTGAGGGTCTGAACCAGGCAGCGTCAGAAATAAAAGACATGATAATATTGGCAATGTTGCGTATTATATTGTAACTAAAGTCATTATTCATTATAGATTGTTTTGTTTTCTTACTCCAATAAATGAACACATAGTTAAAATCCCATTAATATTGAGGTGAATTCTCATATTTTAGTGTTCAGTGTGCGTACTTGGTGTTTGTTATAACACGGTCCATATTCCTATCTGTATTCATCTATTTGGTTATACTTTTCAGCGTTATTAATCATAACTTTATTTTGTAACCGCCTATGCTGATGATTATATTTATTGTTGCCCATTTCATCTACATCTCATGGTGATAATCTCTTCAGAATCCGGATCGTTCTTGTTTAATCCTTTGATTATATAAACTTATTATTGTTCGTTTAGAATATTTTCATGGTTTTATCATTTTGCTTATTCACGTTTCTGTTGCTTACTTTATCTAGAAGCGGATTCTTGTTATTGTACCAGGCCATAGCCTTTCGCACATATTACCTAACCCTTCGACAACCCTAAGTCTTAGAGGGTAATATTGATGGATTCTAAGTCAAGCTTGCATTTTATTTTCACACCTAAGAAAAACTATCTTGAAGGGACGGTCTACTGATGATGAATTTGGAACTAGAAACATCTCTCGTTGGTTCATAACACATATAGCCCGATACTTCCACGATGTACGACCACTCGGCGCTTCCGCCGTCAACCATGCTTCAAAAATCAAGCAACAGAATTTGGGTTGGCAAGTCCACAAGAAATATCTTTCAAACAAAGTAATGTGTTTCAGTACCTCAATTTATTTAACTAATTCAACTAACCTCAGCGAGGAATCAACACCCACTAGGTGAACACCTTACGCGTTTCGCGCCCAACAATGGAGTTTAACCATACATCACGGGTGTCCAACCTGCGGCCCTCCAGCTGCTGCAGGACTACATCTCCCATGGTGCTCTTTCAGCTAAGGACCTGGCAAAGGAGTATGGGAGATGTAGTCCTTCAGCAGCTGGAGGGCCGCAGGTTGGACACCCCTGCCATAGATGATCCTAATGAGGGATATCTATCAAAATACTTTAGTATGCATTTTTTTATCTTGAAGACCCACTTATGTATTTTAAAACCCTACAGTAAAACCTAGTTTACAACCAGTACAGTAATAAGGACACAACTCTAACTTAAAAGCTCCCCAATCTGGTAAAATGAGAGAAATGATACTTTTTGTGAAATGTTTTTATACTTAATCCATACTTAATAATATGACGGGCTCTTTGTTGAAGAACGACTATCATTAAGAAGCTTATCAAATGCTTTGAAGAACACATTGTTTTTAATTCCTTTTGAATTTCTTAACTGCATGAGACAAAGTTATAACGTTATTTCATTATAATATTTAATTTACATAAATGTTCCCATTAGGCAACTTCTCTGTGATGATTAGTGGGTCATCCCCTTCTGTTCTATAAAACGTATCCAATATTTATATATTACAGCAAAAATCATTTTATTTTTCGTTTTGGAGATAGAAATTAACAAATAAATTAGAAATGATGGACAGAGGGAAGTAGTTCTGAAACTTAACAGATCTAGTAAGATCTCAGTATTGGATATAGTTCTGGATCCAGATGGATATTGACATGTTGGATATAGTTCAGGAGAGGGCAACGAAATGGTGAATAGTTTGCAGAATGAAAATCATCAGGAAAGACTAAGTGAACTTGATAAGTACGACTTGGGTCATTACCTATCAAAAGTGCTCCAAGGAAGGAAATGTGGTGAACCGGCGACCAAGGTGGCCAAGGCTCATCGATGAATGTGGGGGGTGGTGGCCCATGTGGTCAAATCCAACAGATGAGCTGCTGTAGCTCAAATTGCTGAAAAAGCATCACAGTTTGTTGAGTATGGGGCTGAGTAGCCGCAGACCAGTCAGGGTGCCCATGCTGACCCCTGTCCACTGCTGAAAGTGCCTACAATGGGCATGTAAGCATAAAAACTGGACCACGGAGCGATGGAAGAAGGTGGCTGGTCTGATGTATCACGTCACATGGAGAACACATGGCACACTATGGGAAGAAGGCGAGCCAGCGAAGGCAGTGTGATGCTTAGTCACACACCATCTACCTAAGCATTGTTGCAGACCATGGAACCCTTTCATGGACATGGTATTTCCTGATGGCATTGGCCTCTTTCAGCAAGCTAACATCTCATATATATATATATATATACTGCTGCTATGGCAACAGAGCCTTTTCAACTCAAGAAGAGGATGTTCGAAGCTTGCATAGAAATGCAATTCAATCAAAATTGTATCATGATTACCAATCCTGCAACCATTTTCATTGTTACCAGCGCAGGAATTAAAAGAAAGATTTATTAAATTATCAGATATTTATACAATCAGTGTGCATTTTTTATCATCATCGATTTATTTTAAATGAATTCACCATCTTTATTTCTCTACCCCTTCCCACGTACAATCTGGATAGATCGAATTGTCTTTGTGTTCCCCTCCTTCGGTTTGCTTGCCCCGTCTAGAGTGCTTTGTTTTACTTGCACATATTTGCTCCAAACTCTCTAACGAAAATAAACATAATCGATTTCATTACTGCCGAGAGTTTGCGGAGACTCCAGAAATCAATATCACCACACGTTTCCAAATTGTTAAATTTTGTTCTTCGAATAAACTTCTAATTTTTATATGTGAGCATGAAACCCTAATCCATCCTATATTTGGAAACCTGATTAAAAAATACATATTTTAGTAAGCAACACTTTTAGCCTTTATACTAAATACAGTAAAGAAGTTCAGCATCAAAGAAAAGTGGGTTTTATATAATTTCGCTCCGATAAACTTTACCACACTGCACTTATTCTTTATGGCAATGCTAATGAAGTCCTACTTATCTACTGCCATTATGAGTCAGAGGTCCCTCTAAAAGATGCCCTTCATGCAGCTATTTTACTGCCAATTTCCATTTCATCGCAGAACATTAGGTCCTCCTAGTTCATAACGGGATGGTAGGTTAATTGTTTGCCATTGAACAAAGGTCTACGGTATTTAAGCGTATGACAGTTTGGGCGATTGAAAACTTGGTGTGGCTTTAAGATCACTGACAAGAACCTGAAAATGTGGTTCTAGTTTTCATACTATGAGGTTACCTTTTCTTTTACTCCACGTGATGGAAAGATATCAAAGTCTGAATTCAATCTTTAACAAATGTATCCGAGAATATACAGAAATGATTTCTGGAACCATAAAGATAGCTTTGGTTCATGGCCTCTTCCCTTATCTCTTGGTATAATTCCGTAGAGTTGACAGGCGCAGTTATCCCAAGAGAACCTCGTGTATTCCATCACTCCAGTAAATATATTCGGTATTGTCAGTAGCACGGGCTCTAGAAAACTACTTCTTCGCGTTAAAATTCATACAAGAGTTATTATCAGCAATACATACTTTACCAGTAGGGAAAATACAATTTGACAATAATATAATAATAAAAAGGAAATATGACGGAGATGGGATTCTAGGAACAGGAATATGTATTTATAAGTTACGTCGTTGGCGGTCCTAGTCCAGTGGTAAGTGTTGCAGTATGTAGCAATATATTTTTTTGTTGGTCTCACATTTACATTTTAAGACAAGCTTGATAAAGTCAGGTTTATCGTCTTCAAAGCCACGGAAAATAGAATTCTGAACCAAATAATCCCTCTCTGTGCACAAACTCCCCGTAAATCGGGAGCGCTCTGGGTAGCCTATCCTGAGAAATTCCCATGTATATGTATATTTCATGTAATAGAGACATCACAGTGACATCACAACCAAGCGCAACATGTTAGGATGCGTATCATGAAGCGTGACATCAACGGGCAGAAACCAGCAGTTTGTAGGATTTCGCAAAAGTAGCAAATTTCTTTAATTTCGCAGTTTCACGCAAAACAGTGAATCTTGAGTTGTCTTTCCCTTGATCGATTTTTAAATGAAATATGCTGAGTTAATTATCCCCAATTTTTGTTGTTTTTATTTACAGTGTTTTTATTTTCTCTAGGGTGTTCTATTTTCGATATCAATTCCATCTCTTTTAATTTTAATTCTATTCTAACATCATTTTCAAACATTCACTGAAAGATTAATTCTATATTTTCTCCTGTATGAAGTCAATATACGGTCATATAAAGTCTTGGATGGGAATAGGAAAAAAGGAAATTAACATTGAAACTGGAAATATACTGTATTTGCCCGAATATAGGCCGCACTTTTCCCCCCCCCAAGTCTTTAAAGTGGGGGTGCAGCCTATATTCAGGGTCTAGTGCCCGACGCCCGGGACATGCAG
>VKOC01007286.1:0-22646 GCA_009364415.1 Spea multiplicata | reverse complement strand
TATGTGTTAATATCTTAGCATGGTACTGTGGGTGTGTTAGTATGTGTTAATATGTTAGTATGGTACTGTGTGTGTAAGTCCTTGGTGAAACCGGTTACTCAGAAACAGTAAAAGATTCACGGAAGGGATTTCAGAACATAAAGTGCTGCTCACCGTGAATGCGACAAAGGAAGGGTTGGAGCTGCAGCTTCTCCTGAAATCAATTAGTGCTATATATTTCTTTCCTACGGGATAAATGAATGCATAGTAATAAATATTTACTTCAGCCGATGCGTCTCGTTTACCTCCACCTTCAGCATCGCATTAAATGTAAGTTAGAACAGATTTAAGAGGAATTTTCCAATATTTATACGGTGACTTCTTACCGTGTTTTATTCTTGTAAAGAATTGAAAAGCGAGGAAGCCCTTCATCAGCCGGCAGCTGGAAGGATCGCCGCCGGTTTATTTATAGCCCGCGGCCGGCAGTAAAATTTAATACCGAGTTTGTACGTAAAGAAAGCGATGCCGTCGGGAGACCGAAAGATCAGGACCGGCGATACGGGGCGGAAGAACCGCAATAAAAATCCCGTTTTAATAAAATCGTCTTCCCTGTTTAATTAAAAAAAAGGTTTACAATTGTTTATGGGGCCGGAGGCTGAAAAGAGCCGCCACGGAAAAAATTGGGTGGCAATAAATAAATAAAAACAGGAAACTGATATAATAACACAAAAACTTACAGTTTATGGGAAATTCCATTTAATACAAATTTAGTATAAAATATTTTATTTAAAAAAGAAACAATAACTGTGTCTGTTTTATGGTATTAATCGATAATTTAGATCTTATTTAGAAGTGGGGGGGGCTCAGTGGGCAGTTATGTTTGTCACCCCATTTCCCTCTAGATTGTAAGCTTGCGAGCCGAGCCGCTCCACCTAATGTATCGGTTTGTCTTAGTCTGTCAATTCTCGTCTTGTCAGACCCCTTGAATATATGTATTGTATTAAGCGCTGCGTAAATTGCTTGCGCTATATAAATAATAATAATAATAATAGATCCCCTCTCTCGCCCTCTAGGGGTCAGTGGTGGTAGTACGTTGTGAAATGACCTGTTTAGTGAATAGCGCTGGATGCGGACACTCGAATGTTACGTTGTTACGCTTTAAATTACTACCTGTATTAAAAAGACAATATAATCTAAATTAAACACCCATTTGTAGCAGGGGTGTAAATTTGCTCTCAACTACAGGCAGCGAGGAGGGCCATTTTTGTGTTTAAAATTTGCCAAAAAATATGTAACCTACAAATTAAATGATTTCCTGTTATGAGATCCTTGTACATGCATACTACATACATTATCTTTACATTGCCCAACGAAATCTGCTAATATATAAATATATTATATTATATATAACCAGAAAGTTTATTACAAGAAAAACAGATATTATATTTATATATATGGATATATATAGATAGAATATACTGTATATATATATTATATATATATATATTATATATTTATATATAATATATTATATATAATATATCTATATAAAATATATATAATATATCACACATTTTAAGGGGTTTAACAAATTGCATAGTATATCATATATATAAGGTTTCCAGTTGGTGCTTTTGCTCCCAGTATGTTATGGTTAATATTCCTGCTTGAATGCAGGTGACTTAATTAAGTGCATCTTTAAATGATGACAAGTCAAGGCATTAGAGCCGTTTAAATCTTCACAATGGGAATGAGCTATGGGCGAATAAAAATAGGGTTTCTCTATACATAGATATATCTATAAATACTATAGCAATAATAATTATTAATATTTGATGTCCGAAAAAATTCCTATATAAAGGCCGGTTATCACAGAATGGCTGTGGATATTAATAATAAATACTGCAATCCAATAAAATAATAAAATACTTCTACAAAAAAAATAAAAAAAATAATAAATACTGCAATAATTACACCGCACCTCGATTACGGCTAAATTCTAAAAAAAAATCATTAAAAGTGAAGCTTTTTAAAGGCACGTCCTGGAGATGATTACTGTCTGCTGAGCCCATTAGGAAATATCGGTTTGAAGAAGTTTAAGGCGCAGGCAAAACTGGATTGCGTCATATCCATGGGGGGGTTATAATAGGGACGGACGAATTTAGGACCCCCTTCACACTGTCTGAAGCCTTCTGGCCCTGAAACCCTGCAGCGAACCCTAAAAAAATATAATGGAGAACCCTACTGGTGATGATGAGGTGACTCTGCCGCTTTAAGGCCAGCGGTCACCGAATGACGTCAGTGGGCAAGCAGTCAGCCAGCAGCCCATTGGCCATTAGCCTCGTTATGTCTTTATTCTCTTCTGCGCCCTGGAACGGATTGAATGAATGTATCACTCGCAGAACGTTACACCATCGATACGTCCGGAAGAGTTCTTCTCAGGAACAGAGTTGCCGATGATCTCGTGGTTGCTCTTTTTGGAAGCCCTGGCCCACGACGCAGAACGCCGGAGGAGAAGCCGTTGGGCTGGGAGCTTTGGGGTCTGGTAAGCAGCAGTCGCTTCCGTGATCGCTTTCTTTCTGGTTGGATTCCTCGGCCCTGAAATGAGGAAAGAGGCTTAGCCAGAAACATTGATGAGAAGTGACGTTACGGTGCTAAGCGGACGGCGTAAATCGCATTACTAGCCACGGCCGGGGACATCGGTAATCTGGCCGCTGCACAAATGACGCGCTGCTACTGTCCAGAAGAGAAAACATCAGATTGTTTTCTTGGGTATGGGGGTATCGCAGGGTTCTACGGTCCTAAAAGAGTGGGTTTATAAACTGAACTGTATAAGTAAAACACATTCTTCAGCAGGCAATTGCCCCCCTAGCAGGCCCAGGGGCATGCTGAGGCGCGTGTCCCGCGCATGCATGTGCTCAGTGAGGTCACGTGACGTGATGCGACCCGGCAGTAGTGGAGCCAAAGCTTCTCTGAAGATCGGCTTTTTGGGCTACACAATTTTTGGCAAAGGTCCTGTGTTTTATATTCATGTCTGCAAACGGCTGACCGCGGTTATAAATGTGTGAAGAAAATAGTTTTTGCCCCTTGTCACCCACATTGCATTTGCTCAGTGAAGTCTCCTTGCGCATGGTCACATGGCTACCTAACGAGACCTTGGGCCACACAGCCAGCTAGCTTGTAGAGGTGCTATTGGGACTGCCCTAGCTATATTGGGACAGTTTGTAACTATGTGGCCCGCACACCACAGAAAGGACTCTCTCCCCATTAGAGGTATTAATAATTAAAAGTACTATACATAAATAGGGAGCTAGGCAGAGGAGGCCAGGGGCAATGGGGCATCCTGGGTAATATGGTTCAATGATAAGGAATAGTTTGTTGATGTTTTAAATGTTTTAAAGACAAGTAATCTGTGAAAATATTTCTCAGTTTTACTTTACTGAGAGGGCAGTGGACAAATGGAACAGCCTCCCAGCAGAAGTGGTAGAGGGTAATACAGTGAGGGTATTAAAATGCATGGGATAAACATATGGCTCCTGAATCTAAGACAAGACCAACGTCTGATTAAGGTTTGAGTCTTTACAGCAGGAGAAACGGGCGACTAGACGGGGGCCAGATGGGGCCGATCTGCCGGCAGGTTCTGTGTTTTTAAATCTTACGACAATAAAAACAGATAAATCCTGTTTGCTGGGCGTTGCTTCTCCTGATGCCGGGCAGGGTGAGCATCACTTTGGCGAAGGACAAACGCGTTTAAACATGAAACTGCTTTACATGGGAGCGCCTGCTTACTGCGTGCTTTAATATATATAATTAATATAAACATCATATAAACTTCATATATACCGCGCGGCAACAACTAAACCATGCAAAACATAAACCGAAAAATAAACATAATTACAAAAGGGTTTTATAACCATCAATTATCCTTTTAACCTTAAACTTGAATCAGCGAACACAACGTGCCATTGGAACACAGGAGTGATGGGAGTGATAAAGGGCCATTGGAACACAGGAGTGATGGGAGTGATAAAGGGTCTCTGTACACCTGTGAAAAGATTTCATTAAAAATCAGCCGTTTCCAGCTACAATAGTCATTTACAACATTAACCCTGTCTGTGCTGGATTTCTGATTTATTTCACTATGAAGAAAGGTATCTTTACTACCTGTTCTCAGAATCTGCTTGGTTATTCCTCCCCATTAGGTTATCTTGCCACAGACTGCTGGGAGGTTGTTCCGCTTATCTACTACTCTCTAGAGTATGAGTTACTCTCTAGTAAAATGAAGAATATCATTTCAATTGAATTTCTGATGACCTTCATTATAACTTTTTCCTGTCGGCGTCACCCGCTTGCCCCCAATCAATGTTCTTGGTTGTAAAAACCATCAGAAATGGTAAAGCCTGTCATCACCCAACGCTATAATACGTTCTGCAGATTATCACTTTGGGTAATCAAAGGATAGGGATGACATCATTTTCATTTTAATTAATATGATGGAGCAACTCTGTTGAGATTGTCCTGCCAGAAGAGCTGAGCTGGCCCTGTGTAATGTATAGTTAACATAGGGGCCATACCTAGGAATTTCCCCTGGGGAAACTACCCGGAGCGCTCCCTCTTTTGGGGAAGTGGGCTTGTGAGGGGCGGGGCTAGCCTTGTGTGGGGCGAGGCTAGCCAGCCAAGGAGGAGGGTCTAACACTTCGCTGTGCAGGGCTAGCCGCAGGTGGGAAAGTGGGAGGGGAGTATAGGCATGGCCTAGCATCGCTCCTCCCACCCAGAGAAAGATGAAAGGGACCCCGGAGACTCCGGGCCAATCTCCTGGGCAACATTATAGGTGGTGGTGAAGAGCATTCTCTGAAAGTTATGTGTCCAGGAAAAAAATGCTGATATGGCAACTCTATCTGAAACCTTTTGATGAGATCCCACAAACATTTTTTTTTAGGTGTATTAAACAAAACGCTCAAAATGTCATCCTTTCTAATGAAAACGTCTCATTGCCTTGCGATTCTCATTTCTCACCCACGGAACGATATTCTAACAAACCTTAATAAAAAACCCCAATATGTATAATAAATAACAGTTCTTAAAGAATCTTACTCTGGATTTTGAGGAGAGGATTTGCTAGGAGACGAAGGTGAGATTGGTGCAGGAAGTCGAAGCTGGACTCTTGGCCTCCTGTCGGAATAGCACCGACGGACAAAAGGTTGAGGGTTGGCAGCACTTGTTGCCACTCTGTGACGTCCAGAAAAACTGTGCCTGAGTTGAGGAGCTGAAGATGGAGTGGAGGCAACATCCGTACCAGAAATGTGTGGCGGTGACAGTACTTTGGCTTCAAACAAGGAAGTGGACGATGGGCAAAATATCGATTGAGCATTTCCAAATATCTTAGAAGAAGGCAGTGGCTCATCGGAATTTCTTCTTAGATCCTTGTGTGATGGAGAAACTGGTGGGGACGTTGCATAATGGGAGGAAGTAGTAGGTCCTAGTTGAGTACTTGGTGGAGTTGGTAGCCTACGCAGACTTGGTGGTGTAGGCTGACTTGGCGGGCTTGGTAGTCGGTGTCCATTTGGTGGACTTTGTAGTCTTTGTTGACTTGGAGGACTTGGTAGCCGACGTTGACTTGCAGGCTTTTGTAGACCCTGTGGACTTGTTTGCCTATGCTGACTTGGTGGACTCGCAGGCTTTTGTTGACTGGGTGGACTTGCAGGCTTTTGTTGACTTTGTGGGCTTGTTTGTCTATGCTGACTCGGTGGACTTCCTTGTCTTCGTATATGTGGAGGGCTCTGTATCTTTCGCTGGAATGGCGGACTTGGAAGCCTTCTCTGAGCTGGAGGACTTGGTACTTTCGGAGAATTTACTGGATTGGGATTTCTCTGCACTGGAGGAGGACTGGATTGTACATTGTAATGTGTTTTAATTATAGCCCTGTGTGTCGGCGGGCTGTTTGATATTTTTTCAGATGATGATGCAGATGAAACTCTTGTTGGTGAAGCTTTTCTAATTGAAGTTGGAGACTTCTCACTTCCCTTGTGTGACGTAGGAAAGGACTGTTTTTGTTGATACAGACGTCGTACATCAGTAGAAACCTCTTTATTTTCTTCATCATTGCTTGATTTACCCATTTCACCGGGATTTTGCAAAGGTATTATTTTGTGTGATTGCTTATACAGATGTGCAGCCTGTTCTATTTCATGTTTGCGCTGCATTTCAAAGACTCTTTCTTGTTCCCTGTGAGCTACAAGTTGTTGACCAGACTCGGTCCTATTTGTTCGAAGCACGATCTTGTCCTCCTGGCTTCTGAATGTTCTATCCATAGAAGTTCCATTCTTACTTGGTAACAAATCTTTGACTTTTACTGAAGCTCTCATTTTTTGAAAAGCTCCCATCTTCTTCAGGATACAGGGTGAACCAGCTGATACAAATTCTAGAGTGGATTTCTGAGTATCCTCCTCGGGTTCCTTGGTTTGGAGAACATTGAATGAATCGTCCATGAGGATTTCAGGAGGAGGAGGGGGCAGGTTTTCTAGGTCTTCCATGCCAGTTTCATTTGTATCATGTCTGACCATTTCATCCCATACTTTACATGTAAAGTTAGTGACAAGTTTGCAGGTAGACCCACAATCTCTAGATGACATGTGGCACTTATGGTCCAAGGGTTCTAATGTCCTACAGGATGGAATGGTTGGAGGGAGTACTGGGACACCAAACTTCCGAACACATCTAAGTGGCCCCAAACAATTTACACTTGAAATCTTCGGAAGGTTATCCGCCGGACTAAATGTTTCGATTAGTTTACGGACCGATTTTTGAGGAGAAACATTTACGTTATCTAAATTCCGTTCCATGAAAGTAATTTTTTCTTCTGTCTTTTCACGTTCAGGTTGGACTGTCTCTCCCGTTCCTGTGGTTTTTGCGCGGAGAGGCAAGTTTTTCTCCGCGCTCTTTTCATATCCTACCAATGTTAGTCTTTCTTGACTGGGCAAAATGTTAAAACTTTTGTCGAGGCATGACTTTAATTTGCCGGTAGAGGTATTATTTCCTGATACAATACATTTTGTATGCGAAAAAGATCTGACGTCGAAATTTTTTAGCTTTTCTTTGGTCGTGCTTTTGCCCGCCTTATATAACAGCTGCAGCTTTTTGTCGAGCTCTTTTTGTGTCCTTTGAAGTTCTATCAGAGTTGGATCTTCTGTCTGGCTTCTGAGCGACTCTGCAGACCTAGTTCTCCTGTGTCTGGATGTTCTCCTGTTGCTTCCATCAGCTGTACTGGGTCTCGCCAGGACCTCTTCTTCTCTGATCCAGACATTACTGTTTGATTTTTCTGGGACAAATTTTATTTTTTCACTGATAGCCTCTTTCATTTTCAGCGTCATTTCTTCATTCTCGGGGTTCTCTAACCATTTTGGCGAGTGCTTGAATGCACCTGCTCCAGCTGGGGACGTCATAGGCCTTTGTTGCAAGGTGACCTGACTAGATATACTCGCGTTGTCTCCTTCACCATCATCACTATCGTCACTGATTGTAGAATCTTCGGATTCTTGGTCGTTGTTGCTGTCTTGTTCTAGAGTTGTACTGGAATCGAGAGAGTTCATTGAAAGACTGGTAGCCATACTGGATTGTTTACCAACTCTATGATTGCGAAGAATGGTTTGGCCAGTTATACCTTTAATATTCTTATTGGCTGCCTCTTGCCGAGATTGATTTACACCTTGATTTCCCGATGAATCTTGACTTGTCCGTCTTTCCTGCTTGTCAGGCGATCTACACTCCTTGAGGGACTCGTTATCCCCTCCAATTCCACTGTCTTCTGAATACAGAGTCAAGTCACTTGGATGGGATTGGACTGTACCAGCCGCTGAATCTTCCAGTAATTTAATCATCCTAGAAAGCCGTTCATCACACATTTGCTTAACTTTGAGTTTTTCTTGCATGCTGGCGGCGGCCGATTGTAGGTAACTGCAGGTTTCCTGCAACGCGTTTGAAGTCAACGAAGCCACGGTGCCGTTCAACGTTTGCATTCTGTTAACCGTGTACTGTAACAACTGTTGTAAGAGATCGGGTTGATCGTCCGGGTTCCCCTTTCCAAGCGGCCAAATTAAATGATTCCCAACGTCTTTTAGAAGTTTTTCTCCGTCGTCTGCGATTTCTTTGAGGCATTGGTTGATCTCATCAACGCGCATGACCATGAAGCTTGTCATCTGCTGCATTATTAGTTGCGTCTGAGTCGCTTGGTTCGCCATTGAAATGACAGCTTCGTATTTCGAAATGTTTGGGCTCAGATAAGAATAGGCACTCTGATGTGCCTTGACAAGCGGTTCAGGGAAGTCCACTTTCTTCTCCGTCTCGCTAAGAAGAATTTGCTTCTCCTTTGCTTTTGAACGTCGACCCTGCTTGTTGGACCTCTTTGACTTTCTGCTTCTCCTAATGCTAGTACCGCGCTGCACATCAGAAGCCAACTCAAGTTCCGATCCTGTGGAGCTATGCTTCCTCATACAAGGTCTCTCACCTTTTTGGTAGCGTAAATTAACCATTGATTCGTCTGCGGAACCTTGTGCTTCCTCCTGGCCATCTGGTAAAGATACATGTTCAGCAGTGCAACGGTGGCCCCGCGTGGAACCCTTCTCCTGGTGACAGGCGTATGGATCACTTTCATCACCCTCCTTGGTGGTTTCAGAGCCGAGCTTTCCACCGGTTCCCTCAGAGCTTGAGTTCTGGATGCCCACCAAAGGGATTGTGATTCCGCTCTGGTCAGGTGGGAGAATGGCTTTATTTCTCTTTAAAGGTTTTGCTGCATTTTTGGCAATACTTTGGATAATTCCACTGTGAGAAGGTGAACAACCCATTCCGTAACGCGAAAAAAAAAACTTCAACCGAACGGATTCAGCAAATAAACAGCTTATCCTTACAGTTTTTCTGTGACGTATCCAGTAAAGTCTCCATGCTGTCCATGTCCCCAAGCTTGAGAGATGCAGAAGAACATTCTTTTCTTGTGGTCTGGACCACCCGCTCCTAAAAGTTTATTTTTTTCGGGCTGTTTCTAAAGATCTTTCTTCATTGGCCGGCCGATAAGATAGCTCCGTGTTATACAGAGATACTCTGCGTCTGCCTCTTCCATTGACAGATGTCAAGTCCAAATAGGCTTTAAGGATTTAGCAGATTAACCATCCTTTATCTGGTGAGGAGCAGAATTTCATCTCTGGAAACAACCTGACAACTTAGTCAAATCGGGATCCTGGGCTATTTTTGGAGGGACAAATGAAATTTAACCAAATGTATATACATATACCGTATATATATATATATATATATTATATATATATATAAATATCTATTTATTAGTATAATAATTATTAACTTCAAGAATCTCTTTAAAGGGACACTTTCACCCATCTTAAGCACTTTAATGCAAATCAGAGCCAAGAGGTCCACTTTAGTAAGCATTGTTCTATAGATGGGCTGCCCAGTGACATTAAACTGCCCCTTTAACTGATTAAAGCGGACCTTTTATCGACTTTATCATCACATTTATGCGTAACGGGTTTTGCTTCACATAAGGAACTCCGCTAGTGAAAATACCAGCAAGTTAAAAATATTTTCTCCTCTACAGCTTTCTTCCGCCGTCGGCCGGCAGGTTCTGCAGACTCCCATAATAATGTAAGGGAACGGGGGACATGAGCGTGCAGCACACTACTCAACATCGGGGATATGACTACATATACCCACTGCTCCGCTTTGATACATGGTCTATATGAAGTAATAGAAGCATTAGAACTGCATCTGTGAAGCTGCAGCTTCTCTTAAACGTATATGCCTTGTTTGCTGGTAAGGCTGCCAGAGACACAGGAGCGACCCTTTAACTAAGCAAGTCTGATGCGGAGCCGTACAGTTACAGCGTGACTCCTCGGCAGGCTTCAGGCATAATAGGTTTAGTAAATAGACTTAGAAGCGCTCAGTATCTATAGGTGTTTAAACGTATTTATAGAGTGCGTACACACTGAGCGCTTTAACCCTTTGCTGCTGTTCGGTAATTAACCCAGCGGCGTCATGCTTGTGCCCCTGACATAGAAGCGTGGAAGCTAGACTGGTATATCGATACCCTTAGGCTAGCAAGCTATTACACGGGGAATCCATACACTTAGAGCGGTCACCGTGTGGCTGGAATACAATGTAAAGATCCTTTAAGGACATCATTTTTCTTAATCTTTAAGAAAATTATAAAGCAAACCTTTTAACAAAAATAGATCTGCGGAGGCTTCAGACCCTCAATAAAGTAACATTTATGTAACGCCCCGCAGGGCAGATCCAGTCGCCGGCGGTTTAAGAGCCATCAGCGCTCATAACGCCCGACCGTCATTTAGAAGAATTATTCATTTTATTTACAGTTTCATTTATAAAGCCATTTTCTGCTGTTTCTATACACATTACTGTTACTTTTAGGGCTGTAGAACCTTCTGATCCCCTCATACCCAGCAAACATTCTGACCTCCTATAAAAGAGGGGCATCAGGGGAAGAGAGAGGGGCATCAGGGGAAGAGAGAGGGGCATCAGGGGAGGAAAAATGAGGGACAGAGATATTTGGCGCCCAAAGAGAGAGAGAGTGCCTGACACTCATCCTGACTACAGACAGCGGCCCCGCCCCCTCTTGCTTCGCCAAGACCCGTGACGTCACTGGCGTGCGCCCTCCCCCGTGACAGAGTCGCCCCTCCCGAGGTGGGCGGGCCGCAGCGCTTGGGCTGTCAGCCTGTCAGACTCAGTGCATTTAACCTCCTGCTCGCTGGATGGATGGCTTCCTGCTGTATGTTCGGTGCTGACGGTAAAACCGGGAGAGCAGAGCGGGGAGCGGGGAGGTGCACTGGGCCCCAAAGCAAAAGCGGGGCCCCTCCTCACTGTCTGAGCATCCTTACTGGGGGGGGGTGTCTGTGTAAATGGCAGGTGCTGCCTGCCTCGGGGGTCCTAATATGATTAACCCTTCCACTGTGGGCTCATGCACTATAAAAGCTATAGCAGTGCTGGTGGTAATCACGCTAGTAATTCTGGGTATTGGTATTTGTCCACCAGCAGCTTGTCAATCACCTCAGGTGCTGCTGAACCTCTTGCTCGGATCTTAGGATGGATTTGGGACCTTTACTTATGCAACAAGAAAATCCTGTGCCGGATATATAATCTGTGCGTTATATATAAACTATACACTGAGAGGGTGCCGGCGAAGGCTATGTTTGTATGTCCATGTTTTTGACAGAAAGGCAAATTTTGTTCATTAAAATAACATGAAATGGGTCAAATCCAGCGCAGACGGGGTTAATGTTGTAAATAACTTTTGTAGCTGGAAATGGCTGATTTTTAATGGAATCTCTTCATAGACGTACAGACGGCCCTTTATTCGACTTCCCATCAAATCCTGTGTCCAATGTCCCTTATCACTCCCATCACTCCTGTGTTCCAATGCCCTTTATCACTCCCATCACTCCCGCTATTCCCAATGGCCCTTTAGTTCACTCCCATTCACTCCTGTGTTCCAATGCCCTTTATCACTTGCCCATCACTCCTGTGTCCAATGGCCCTTTATCACTCCCATCACTCCGATGCCCAATGGCCCTTTATCACTCCCATCACTCCTGGGTCCAATGGCCCTTTTATCACTCCCATCACTCCTGGGTTCCAATGGCACGTTGTGTTCGCTGATCCAAGTTTAAGTTTAAAAGGATAATTGATAGTTTTTGAACTCTTTTGCTAGTATGCAGCTCAGTGACCCCAAACTTCTGAATGGTAGTGTTAGTATATATATTAGTGTGTATACAGTGTATATATATATATATCCAGCAATGTGTTTTTCTAGCATTCTTGCAGTCTAAATCCTCGTTTATATAAAAATATATAATATATATAGCAGTTTTTCTGTGTTTTTTCGCCTCTTTTGCGTGTGTTGTTGGCCGCCGGCGGGAGGCGTAGAAGGTGCCGCGTACGGTTACCGTGTAGACGCGTTTGCTCTGGACGGCACCGGTCTGCGGTCACCGTCTCGGATCTTATGTCTTTTGGTTATCATAGTAACTAAGTTGTCAAAAAGTAACTTTTTTTTATTTTTTTTTTTACCCTCAAAATAATTTGATCTGCAATAGTTGAAAGTTTCGGTTTCAAAAAATCTTTGGGTTTTTGAAGCTTGCCAGCAGTGAAGGGGTTAAAATGATTTTCATTTTCTGTTTTCCGGGGGAGTTGTTGTGCTGGGGGGGGGGCTGCACGGCTGGATGGGTGGGAAGCAGGATTATTAGAATGCGTCGCATGTTAAGCTGCAACTTCTGAGAGGGGGCGAGAATTAACACTTTACACGCCGGGGAGCTGCCACCTGCAGCATGCGATACTGAGCCTTCGGGTCGAGGATGTTGTTGTATTTTGGTTACTTTGTTTAAAGTTTACGGTTTGCCCAGATTTCAGTTTTAAACAGGCCACTGAGGGAGTAGTTGACGCTTGACACGCATGCCTGTCAGTGGTGGCATTTAGCGAGGGATTTTAAACCTTTCTGTCCTCGGGGATCGCCCGTTGAAAGGGCTCTTCTTCGATAAAAAGGATTACGTCACTCGGTTTATATGATACTTTTTGTTTTGAGATGGTGGTAGGTAAGGGGAACAGCCTTCCAGCGGAAGTGGTAGAGGCTAAAACATTGAGGGTAATTTGAACATGCAGTAGTAGCCCAAGAGAAAATTGAGTCCTTGGTTGATACCTTTTATTGAACCGGTAAAGGCGGTTATGTAAGCCTTTGGGACCTCAGAGGTCTCTTCTTCAGATAGACTCTTTCTGTGTTGGCCCAATAAAAAATAATCTCAACTTCAACTAAAGACGCTGTTTAATCTCGCCAGCCCTGTGCAGTGGATGGTTCAAAGGAATTCACGTATTGAAGTATACATTATACAGGGCCGGCCCAGCCCCTCCCTGTTGTTGTTGTCTCTTTGAATGCAGAGTGAAGGGCAGGAATCTAAACTCCCAGTTAAGCGAATCCACCCCGACTCCCTGCTTGTTTTGTGTCAGTAATTTTCCATCCATCTGGGCGATGATGTCATAGTCTATATTAGAGGCGTGAATAATGAGCCCTGTGATCTGTCCCATGTATGTTTAAATTCCCTCGCTGTATTAACCGCTACCACTTCTGCTGGGAGGCTGCTCCGTTTATCTTCTGCCGAGCAACATTGATATAAAGATTTCTGTGTTTTGTTTTTTTCTTTACTTGCAGTTCCATGTCGAGCCACCAGGGTGTTTAGTGTAACAATGGAGGCATTTACACCATGTCCGGATCCTTTTAAGGGGTGTCTGTGCAGATAATATACATTTCCTCTCCTTCCTCCACCCTTAAAAAAGCTGCCAGTAATTTAACAATATGGCGGAGATAAGAAAAGGGGAGGAATAACCATCAGATCCCGGTTTGTGTGCAGTCTAGTGGAGCTTCCAAAGTCCTCCTGGATCTCCAGTGGCCCCAGCGATCAGGGGCAGTTCTTTTGGCCGAGTCCCATGTAGTCTCTGGCTGGGGGTGTGTTTGGGGGGGCTCATTGGTCTCGTGTTCCGGTTCTCACGCTCGGGTTCTTTCTGTTTCCCGTCCTCGCAGGCGGCTTCCTGGAAAATGACCGTTGGGGATTGGGCAGTTGGCCGTCCTGAAGAAGACTTCCTCCGCTTCGCCCGCTGTTATTACCCCGGCCCCGGCGCTCCGGTAACGTTTTGTGTGGCCGCTGCACCGATGCCTCTGGACTGCGGTGAGTTGAAGGGAGCGACTGTCTCGCCGCGTGTGTGTGTCTGTGTGTAAGTGTGTTACTGTGTGTGTCTGTGTGTAAGTGTGTTACTGTGTGTGTAAGTATGTTACTGTGTGTCACACTCTGTGTGTAAGTATGTTGGGTTGTGTGTGTGTGTCACACTCTGTGTGTAAGTATGTTGCCGTGTGTGTGTCTGTGTCACTATGTGATCTGTTCGGGTCCCGCAATGCGCTTCACTCACCCCCTGACGCTGCGCTCCGAGAAGTGATGTCATTTCCAGTCTCACTTTTCTTTACTTTTTGATTAGTAATTTTATTACTTTTTTTTTTTCTCGTCTTGACAGAATTCTCCTTTTTTGACCCCAACGATGCCTCGTGCCAGGATATTCTCTATGACCCCAACACTTCCATTCCAGAGCTTTTCGCCATCTTAAGGCAGTGGGTCCCCCAAGTCCAGCAGAACATCGATATCATTGGAAACGAGGTAGTAACCATGGAAACGTCTGAAATTGAGCGGGGTTTTTAACCTCTTCTTTACCACAAATATTTTTTTATTCTTTCTGTACTGAGAAGCAAGTTGCCCGTTTCTCCTGCTGCAAAGACTCAAATCAGTTGTCTTAGATTCAGGAGCCGTATGCCGATCCCGTGCATGTTTAAAGGCCCTCACTGTATTACCCTCTACCACTTCTGCTGGGAGACTGTTCCATTTACCAACCACCAATGAAGCAGTTTCATTGAAGCAGTTTCATTGAAGATCTGTAACAATCACGGATCGGCTAAAACAAATTCCAATTTTTTTTTGATCTTTGTTTTATATCCTCGCTCAAACTCGCTCTCCGTCGGCGTGTAAGTTAATTAGAGCTCTAGAACCTGTTTCATAGCAAACTCTAAATATATTTGGCTCTTACCCGCGTATCGCTCGCCTCTCTCTCTTTTTAAAAGGCGGAGAGAGGGTTTTACTCCCGGCTCTTAAGATTTTACAGCCGGCTTCTGACTTTCTGTCGATCTTCACGGATTCACGAAGCAATTTGAGGCTTACAATTTTTTTTTTTTTTTTTAGTTTTCATTTCCTGTGCTGTCTTGTTTGTGCAGACTGAACAAAGCTTGATGAAACGGAGCACTTCCTGTAGCGCGGTCCGTCGATAATGTTGTCCCTCGGAAACAAGAGCTGATGAAATTAGTTCCGCCCCGTTCTGCTCGTGTTTTGGTCGCTTCCTGCTCCCGTCTGCCGTATCTCCACAGCCGAGTCTCCTCTGACTAAAGTTTATGTTAGAAGACAGGAGCCTCCTGCCTAAAATTAAAAAAAAATAAAAAATCTTTTCAATGTGGTCCCCAAATTTACTCCTAATGGGTCCTTAGTTGGAGGGTGCTTCGTGAATTAAGGGGGGCCTTCAAAAAAACTGTGAAGAAGTGTAGCCCATACTTAATAGTCTTTTTTTTATTTATATATTATTAATTAATTTTCCCTTAAAATGGCACCAAAGGGTGCAGCCCATAATCGGGACAGTACGGTCCAATGCTCCGGCGCTGCCTCGGAAAATGTTTTCTAATGAGACTCCACCGTGAGCATAAAGCCAATCCCATTAATAGCGAAGATAGGGCTTTCCACCATGTATTATCTGCTTCAAATAGCCAAACACCGGTTACATCCAGCAGAAATGCAGCCCTTAAGCTGCAGCTTCTACCCAAGGCAGGCAATCTTTTACAACTTTTTAAAGTACTCGTAAAGTTTATTAAATATGCATTCTTCCCGGTTGACGCGTCTGGTCCCTTTAAACTCCTTGCGCTGTACGCTGATTTTGTAATCGGCCGATATCTTTGGCTTGGATCTGCTTTTATTTTATTGATCTGCCGGTTTTACTTTATGCGCCACCTGTCCTGGCCTCCAAATCACAAACCGATCTTTATCTGATTTCATTTCCAGAGCCCTTAAAGTACTGAGGTCAGCAGAGACAAAACCAGAAGCTACTGAAACAGGTGTTCCGCATAAATAAATCCCCCGATTTACCGATTACCCCGTCAGTACATGTGTTATGGTCTAAACAATCGTTGGGGGGGCGTTCTGGGAACCGGTTGCCGGAAGCCGGTAACGCCGGCGGGATATGTGGCCACGGACCAAGGAAATTTGTTTTTTAATTGCCAGACCCCAGCCGAATTTTCGTAAATATCCATAAAGTGGTTTTCGTCACAATGTGTTTGGAACGTAGCGCAGACGCCGCGTTTCAATGAGTTCTTAATGAGCATCAAGTTTATGCAAACAGCCGCTTAGCGGAAATCCAATGCGCAAAATAACTAAAAACGTAACATTGTATCTTTATATAAATGCCCCGTCTTTCTCTTGGGTGTTGTAGGGTGTCGGGTGCCATATGGACAGACGCCCCGTATCGCTTAGCTGTTGGTAGACAAACCGTTATAAATGCTTGTTACTTTACCATCCGTTTATTCTTTTTTTTTTTCCCTCCATACATCGCATTCAAGAGTTTGGGGTCACTCAGCTGTTTTCATGGAAAACAAGGAAATTTCTGGCTGAAATATAAGTGCAAAAGGGTTTTACACTTTTACACTTAAACTTGGATCAGCGAACACAACGTACCATTGGAACACAGGAGTGATGGGAGTGATAAATGGCCATTGGGACCCAGGAGTGAAGGGAGAGATAATGAGCTATAATAGTCATTTACAACATTAACCCCGTCTGTGCTGGATTTCTGATCCATTTCATGTTATTTTAATAGACAAAATCTGCTTTTCTTTCAAAAACAAGGAAACTTGTAACCCCAAACGGTACTCCTTTTATTTGGTATCCAGAATTAATTTTATCGTTTACTGATCTTTTTGGTAAGAAATGTGATTGCTGTCACAGAAGTGGGATACAGTCTGGTGGTAGAAGGTAGAGGCTCTAACAGCGAGGGGATTAAACATGGACAGGATAGACATACGGCTCCTGAATCTAACGACTGATTAAGGTTTGAGTCTTTAAAGCCGGAAGAACAGGCAACTAGACGAGGGGCCGAATGGGGCCGATCTCCCGGGCGGATTCTGTATTTATTGTGGCAGGAAGAGAATGTATAAAAGTACTTTGAAGATGCAGCCTTAGGTGGCGTTACTGTATGAGACATTAGATTGCCCCTGCATTTCGAGGTTTGGTCCCTGTGCTTAGTCGTCTACGAGGTTTTAATCTGTAGCGTTTAATTTGCTTCTGTTAATGACTTAAAATGAACCCCTTTGTATTTCAGATTCTGAAGAGAGGCTGCAGCGTCGACGACCGCGATGGATTGACGGACATGACCCTCTTGCATTACACCTGTAAATCCGGCGCGCAGGGCATCGGTAATAATACCCCTAATAATCAGACCCCCCGCAAACCGAATCCCACGTGCTCGGGTTCAATTCTGAACGGCAAACCGCTCGAGTGACCGTTTTAATGGTTTTATTTTCGTGGCACTTGTGTAAATTGAGGGCTTGTTGATCCCGTGAGTTACCGGATTTAGCATCGGGAAGGAATTTTGCCCTTTTTCAGGCTTCAATGTGGGTTTTTTACCCTCTTCTGGATCAACAGCAAGGAGGAATGCGATGGACTGTTGTCTTTGTGTTGCTGCCTTGTTACTATGAGGTTAATAAAGAGCCATAATCTAAAACAAGTCGAGACTTAAATGTAATGTAAGATTTTTACTTGAGCGTGGATGATAAGTGGAGCAGCCTCCCAGCAGAAGTGGTAGAGGGTAATACAGTGAGGGGATATAAACATGCATGGGATAGACATACGGCTCCTGAATCTAATACGAGACCAACGACTGATTAAGGTTTGAGTCTTTTACGCAGAGAGAAACGGGCGACTAGACGGGGCCGTAATGGGGCTGATCTGCCGGCAGATTTTATGTCCCATTGGAGGCGTGTAGATTAGGTCTCATGCTGGTCCTTGCCATAATTATTGGTATCTCATTGGACGGATGTTGCGTGTCCTGTTACTGTATTGTAAAATATACGTGTTTATTGTCGGAATCGTCCGTTGTCGAGTGATACTCTTTCGCTATGTATTTTACTTCTTTTCACTTCCAGGGGATGCGGAAACGTCTGCCAGGTTCGCCTCCTGCCTCATCGGGCTGGGTGCAGATGTCAGCCTGCGGAGCCGATGGACGAACATGAACGCTCTGCACTACGCCGCTTACTTTGATGTTCCGGAGCTTATTGACATTCTGCTGAAAGCCTCAAAGCCGAAAGGTAACCCCCCCCCCCAGGTCAGCTGATTTTACAGTAATTTAGGCTCTTACAGTGCTTCTTGGCGTGAGGTCCGATTATATTCTCTGTCCCTTTAGGTGTTCTTTACAGATAGAAAATGTTCACAGATTCTATCAGTAGCATTTTTTTGCCCCCTGCCGCCGGTGTGGGGTCCGGGTCACTGCTGTTCCGCTTTGTAGAAGAATACTGTACAGGAACAGATGCTGGGATCGGCGATATCCCCGTTACAGATTGACTGGATCTTTAATAATAAATAATGCATGTTCCGACTCGGGGAGATGAAAGCTGCGTTTTCTGTAAATGTGTGGCTCGCGGTTGGCTGCTGCCCCCCCCCGCTGCGACTATCTGTTTCTCTTTCAGATGTGGACGCCACCTGCCATGACTTTGAATTTGGCACGGCTCTGCACATTGCGGCTTCCAACCTGTGCCTGGGGGCCGTGAAAAGTTTGCTGGAACACAGAGCCAATCCTGCCTTCAGGGTAAGAAACCGCAGGAGAACGCTGTGAATTATTATAATATATTATATTATACCGCTTCCAAAATATAACATGTCTGCCTCCTTCACTACAAGCCCTAACACAGTGAGAATGGGATAGGTATACGGCTCCTGAATCTAAGAGACCAACAGCTGATTAAAGTTTGATTTTTTTTTAACCAGTTTTGCCCCATAATATAATGTTTTCAGGCAGCTGCATATCAGCCATTTGTATGAGGTTCTCACTCTGTTATCTGACCCCCCCAATCTACCAGACAAACCCTGACTCCTTATCATACTGCCTGTGGGGAACAATAGAATGCCTCAGTCTTAATCATCCAGCCGGACTCTGACCAATGAAAGTCTATGGAGGAACTGACTTCATTAGCATTGCCATAAAGCATCCCCAAAATATCACATGACTGACAGCAACGGCAGCTCCAGGTCTGTAGAGTCTCCAGGTTTTTCCGTGGCGACCGGCAGTGTATACAGCGCTGGATAAATGCTCAAGGAGAAAAAAATATATATTTTTTTCTTTCCTTCACAGGATGATAAAGGACGTATCCCAGCCGACGTAGTCCCTGACCCCGTCGATATGCCCCTGGAGATGGCCGACGCGGCTGCCGTCGCGAAAGATATCAGGCAGATCCTTCTGGATGCGATGCCCCTGTCGTACGATATCTCCAAGCTGTTCTTTCCCAACCGCGACGGCGTCTCTGGAACGGCCGCTCTACAGGCAGCCGGACTGAAACTGGGAGACCGCGTGCTGATTGCCGGACAGAAGGTACCAGAAATAAAGGAATCCATTTTTTATTGTTTTTAATAAAAGTAATTATCATCGTTCTCAACAAAAACAACGTATTATAATAAAAAAATTACTACGACTAATTAATATTATTATTTTAGGAAATATATATATAAATAGCGATTCTGACGCAAAGTTTGCAAAGTGGTCTTAACACACGAGCCGAATGAATGGCCCTGTTTTTCTGTTGTTAAAGCCACTTTTCACACTTTTTATCACTTTTTGAAGTAATCATCGTGTCTGCAATACACTATTTTGTTTTGTAGTTTCTTCTGATTGTGTGGGGGTTTTAGTTTATTTAAAGCCCCCCATCAAATGCATTAATTAATACAGAGAGTAGAGCGTGTGCTACGATGCGCATGTATTTGGCCACAACTCCCGTGGCAGTCGACTAGCTGATGGCTGGCTGGTTGTCATAGGAGTTGTTCCATAACAGCTGGTGAACCCCGTATTAAGCTGGCGTTGTACTACAGGCTTGACATTTAAATCCGTCCTGAGAACTAGCGAGTGGTCTGGGATCGGGGGCAGAGTTCGGTCCAAGTTATCCATAAGTGCAACGACTGCTATGTGGAGGTAATAAAATTAACCCCCGAGAGGGGCTACAGGATCCAACTGTATTGTTCAGGCAGCCTTTCTAATAGCGGAGGACTTCAGGATCCTCTCTTCCGTTGTCACTGACAGAACAATAGAATCCTATTTTTTGGGGAAGTTTTATGTCCCAAGTGCATAACTTTACATTTATCAACATTAAACTGCAGCTGCCGCGCTCTCAATCATCCTTCAGCGCAGCAGCCTTTCCGATTAATTCCCGTTTAAGCCACTGAAATGCAAACCCTTCTTGTTGATTCTTTAAATTTTAATAATAAGCGACACTTTTCATCGTTTCCAAAGCTTAGTGCGCCAGCGAGTCGTCTCTGTGCGATAGAAAAGGAATATTTTAGAATTTCAATTTGTGACGATTGTTCCATTATAAGCATGTAAATATTGCGCTTCTTTTTAATGTTTATTTATCCTTTTTTTATTATTATTTTAATGCAAGCAGCCAAATGTAGGCAATTTCTGCCGTGGATGTAATTATTGGTAAACCGCGTCTAGACGGGGAAATAAACGCCGCGCGGGTAATTGTCTATAAGCCCGTTAGACAAATAATTGTGTTTTCTAAGTCTTTTGTCCATTTAAGGGGGGGGGAGAGCGTGCAGAAAACAGAAGGTAACGAGTTGTATGTCCGAGGACGGCAGCCAGTAACATCCAGGCCTTATGGCTGACCGTCGGAAGTGCGGTACTTAGAATGAAATCATCATAATGATTGTTTGTTCAGAACAAACCCCCTGACTGCAGTTGGTGTCCTCGTTACGGCTGTGCGTCTCGCCCCGAAACGTTTGTCTAAATGCCATTATCCTTCTGGGGAAAGCATTGGACGGCGGAGTTTTCATAATAGCTTTTAGAGTAAAAAAAATTACACATATATTTTCTTGCAATTAACAGCATTTTGTTTCATTGTCCTGCTGAAGTAAACAAGGTTTCATTTGGTTTCTGATGGCGGATAGAATGGGTTTTGTTTCAGCGTCTGGGTTTCAGTCTTTTTTATTATATTATGATATTCCTGCTCTTTAAAAATCTCTTAATTATAGGGACAGTTTAATGTCCCAGACATCCCCGCTAATGCATACCAAGTGCCCGGTGTGCGCTCTCCATCTCTCTCTCCCCATCTCTCTGTCTCTCTCTCTCTTTCCTCCCCATCTCTCTTTCTCTCCCCACTCTCTCCCATCTCTCCCATCTCCTCTCTCTCCCTCTTCATCTCTCTCTCTCTCCATGTCTCTCACTATCTCTCTCTCTCTCTCTCTCCCTCTCTCTCTCTTTCTCCATCTCTTAAAGCTGGGGGTCATCCGGACGTCGAGTCCTGTTTGCTACCGTCGTTGCCCATAATCCTTCGGTCAAACTGAGCAAGAGTATGCCTCCCAACTGTTCCGCTTTGCATGGGACAGTCCCGCTTTTGGCGCACTGCCTCCGTTCCGCTTTTGGAGACAGAGATAGACCTTTTGGGGGGGGGGGATTCGGGAACACAATCGCGATTTAATTCTCTGGTTTGTGCAGTTCTTCGGTCGGACACTAGGTGGCGATGTGACTTAAGTATCAGATGCCGAAAGCACTGTTCATCTCATCCTAGTTCTTTGGAAGTCGGCAGCTATGATTGGTATTCTGCATCTGGCGGCACACACACCATCTTTTTAAAGGGCACAAAGTCCTTCCTGAATGCCTTGATTTGGTAACCCGTCCGCCTTTCCGCAGGTTGGCACGTTGAGATACTGCGGACCCGCGGAGTTTGCGTCCGGGCAGTGGGCCGGAATAGAGATGGAGGAGCCTGACGGCAAAAACGACGGCAGCATCGGCGGGATACAGTATTTTAAATGCCCGGCAAAACACGGTGAGAAGGAGCTGCGTTTAGCAGACATGGGCTTTACTGGTTAACCATTATTTAAAGCGGACCGCCTGATATCCAAAATCCCTCCCAAATCCTTCAGGTGTCTGACGTACCCCCACGGCAGCTGCAGCACTTCCTGCGATAGTTATGTGCTCTCAATGTGCATTGTACAGCGCCGTGGAATATGATGGCGCTATATAAAACAAAAAATAATAATAAAGGCAGAAACCAGATAAAAATAGAACATTCCCATTTAAAAAAAAAAAAAAATTGCGTTGCCCTTGGATACCGTGAGGGTTCTTTACAGAACATATTATGTTCTTTCCACCTATTGTTTTACCTGACGCAGAAGATGCAGCCCTGCTGCTGCAGCTGCCCTCCTCCTGTTTCTTGTCACCGATTGGCCATGCCCTAGCTGGACCTAATTGCACCGTTTATCAGGCAATTCCTGCATAAAGCAGCAAAAGGGGTAACTTTCTGTCTATCGCCCCCCCGTCTACCGTCTTATATCCACCTAATTGCCCCGTTTTGCCCCGCCAGGTATTTTTGCCCCTCTCTCTAAGATAAGGAAAGCGGTGGAGCCGATGAAGACGTTTATAAGGAGCTCGTCCAACCGATCGTCCGCTTCTGCCAAGACGCAAAAGATCGACCTGAGCCGAGTGACGTCGAAGATCAACACCGGTGAGGCTGGGGGTGCAGGCTGCAGGGCGCCTAAAATGTCAGAGGCTTACATGGAACAGCCTCCCAGCAGGGGTGGTAGAGTTTAATACAGTAAGGGGATTTAAACTAAGGTTAGACCAACGACCGATTAAGGTTTTTACAGCAGGAGACAAGGTGGGCCGAATGGGGGCCGATCTGCCGGCAGGTTCTGTTTGGGACTAAATGCAGTAGTTATGTTGGGTAATTAATGTGTCGGCATCTAGGAAGCCGTTCAGACCTTCTTCTGTGCCTGTTGAGAAAAAAACTTGTGAGGTGTTTTTATCCGGGGGGCGGTTTA
>VKOC01007285.1:0-16000 GCA_009364415.1 Spea multiplicata | reverse complement strand
CCACTAAGTGCAGATGGCTTCCCTTCACTTCCAGTGCATTAAGCTTGACTTTTCCGACGGATTTCATAAATTTAAAATCTATTGCTACTTTACAATTATGACCCAAATACTTGAACATTAATGCTGCTTATAGAATTTTACTATTATTTTAACTGGCGATTAACCAAACCTATGAATCCTGATTAACTGGAAAGAAATCTGAGCTATTTGTACAAATTTGGAGAAATGACTAATCCTTTGTGTGTTTACCATGCTAAGAAGAACACAGACAGATTGGCACAGTAAATTCATAACAAACAAAGATGTACAAATATAAACCAGTCTTAGAAACAGGAACTGTGAGATTATCTTTGTATTTGCTAAATTCTGTATGCGGAATTTGACAAATCAAGTGATCCCTATCAAAAAAAACAAAGAAAAATTCAGTGGGTCTTTGGAAAGCAGAAAGGTGCCTACAGAATGAACTTAATTACAACTTTATTGAATAGCCAGGTTAATATGAATTATTAACACTTTAGGAAAATGACAGTATCTTAAACCCTGATGCCTGAGGAATGGAAAGGGGAATGAAACAAAATAAAAGAGGTCTCACAACAGGGTTATTTTAATAGAACTTTGGAAAAACTAGTAAATGCCTTGCAAAAAACAGCATAAAAACTGTCAGCGTGTATTCACAACTGGCTAAAACATGGTCAGCATGCTAATGGAACATGCGCAGACCTGCACAATGTATAGTGGATGGGGGAAAGATTTCTCTCCAATGTAACTATGCAGGGCTAGACGTACCCTTGCATGAGAAGCTTCCTGTGATGGCCCTCACCTGCAAACCCCTGGTTTAGCACCTAAACCTGTCTATGTGATGCAGCTATTAAGACATAGCCATCAGCGTGTTATATGATGAAAGTTTATTGAAACTGGTTTTATATTTAAGTCAGGGCTAACAGAAACAAGCAGGGGGATTTGTCGTTCCCAAGGCAGTGATCCATTGTTTTGTAGCATGCAGTACATTCCCTCTCGTAGCTTTCTGACTCCATCATGCATTACCAGGGTCTAATCACAGTTAGCTTCTTCTGTTAGAAGAGCCAGGTGAGCCTTGCATTATGTATAGTGTTAGGAAGATTTCGCCACTTCCCCCCCCCCGAAATAGTTACAGAGCAAACCTGAAGCTAAATAGGGTTGGCCAATACTGAAGTCAAGTAGATGTAAATGTTTCAGGTGAGTAAGCAGGAGCATCTAGAATATAATCTGTGTATTATCAAAGGCCAAAGCCAATAAACTTCATTCTAACTACGCATTATGGAGAGCCAACCAGAGATGTACCTTCCTAAAGCAAGGTGCAATTGGAACAACGGCTGCAAACTATTATTTTAGTAAATAAATATCAGCAATAAAGTCTCATATGCTTATAGATTGTAAAATCGCAAAAGCCATCGGTAATTGTTTTATTTTGTCAATTTTAATTGGTAATTTCCTTTTCTAGACAGTGACGACAGAAAAGAACCGATTGGCCACATTAAGTCACATTACGTCTGTGCTACTTCAACTGGATATATATTCCAAGTAGTAGACATCGGCAAATAGTTCGGGTGTACTCTCTTTGCATGGGGTTTTCTTATTTGTTTGTAGAAATGCTATGAAGAAAGACAAATAATATGGCAATTGGCTTAAAAAAGGCAAATAAAAAAAATGTTCCTTTATTGCACATAATTTTTGTATTGAATCAAAGAAGACTTTTTGGAGAATAAGTCATATAATGCAAGCTTGGCAGACATTTCAGTCCTTGAAGCTGCTGCAAGCTGTTAGTAAACACAATCTTATTCCTGAGATGTCTCCCAGTAGATTTTAATTCAATTCCTCTAAGGTGAACAGATCTCCCTTTAGAGGATAACAACATTATTCAACCTCATTCTGCTTCAGATCAATTCTATGCACGTGCATATTCTGGTAATTTCAGGGTCAATTTCTTCTTCTTATACACATAACCTGAACTGCTGCATAAAGACATACTGCATATAGACATTTTGCCTTTTAGACCTAAAATGTGTCCTCATATAGTCAGAAAATGGGGTAACACAAAATCCTGGGCCCCCATGCATGCTGTTTAAGGGGTTCCCTCCCTAGGATCTAAGTACCTGTGTTATTAAATGTGTGAAATTAGTGCTCAGGTTTGTGCACATACAATATGGAGCAAATAAACACAATTTGCTCAAAATATGTTAACGAACACCTTGTATATCCTCGGGAATAAAATATTACAGATATAATTAACAATAAGTTACGGACAGTTTCAAGAGGCCTACTTCTACACCAAGATCTCTTGGGGCTTCTACGATCTGGGGAAAACCTGTAATACAGTCTAAATGTTCGGCTGTTTTGTTTGCCATGGACAAGACAACAAGAGGATGTATGGTATTTCACCCTTCGGGGATCTCTTGGGGCTCACTCCTCGCTCACTTGTGCTTAAGGGATTCCCACCGGACCCCAGTGATCAGGACCATGAAGGCTGAAACCTATGTTTGAGGTTGCCGGTTCCCTCATGCACTGGAAATTTGCCCTTCATTTCAGCTCTGGACTGCCTTTGTGGTAGAATCCAACTGATATGTCCATGGAGCTGTAATGGCATATAGTAAGCGTATATATAATAATGTTCCTTAGAACAAATAAGTAGAAGGAATTAGACTAGTAATGGGGTTGTAAAGATTGTTGCTGGTAACCTGGTATCTAAATCTCCCTTCTAGATAACATTTCTAATGTAATATGGATGAGCTCCCTGTATCTCTTTTGATATACATAATATCAAAGGATATTTTTCCATTTGATCAGAGGCTACTTCTACTTCAAAGGTTCTCGACGTGCACCTGTCTCTCCAAGACAACCACAAAGCATTTAGGGTCACAAAAGCACAAAATCCTCACTGATTTCTCTCAGGTATAACCACAGGCGCAATCAGGAAGTGCAAGGCAGAGATCAAAGCTCAATCTTTATTGTTGGAATCTATAAGCTTGATACTCAACAGTGGTTGAAATCTCCCCTTCTGGCAATAAGGGGCTTCCTATCGGTAATAGAGAGAGTGAGAGAGAGTGAGAGTGAGAGTGTGAGAGAGTGAGAGAGAGTGAGAGTGAGAGAGTGAGAGAGTGAGAGTGAGAGTGAAAGAGAGAGAGAACTTGTCAGAACACAGCAAGCAGGCAACAGCCCACTCAATGATAATCCATGAGACTTGAAGAAAAGACCAAGCACTCAAGAACAATATGAAGGTGTCACCATCATATAAAGGCTCATGCAATGATAAGCTTATAACCAAAAAAAAAGCAAATTAGGCAATAATTGTGTTGCCTCTTGTACTTGGCTTTCTTCAAGCAGCATTCATCCCCAATGCATAGCATCTCTGACAACTTTATATCAACATTAATAACTCATATAGACATATCCAGATTTGTTTTGGTTTTGTTAAGTGGTCACTGTCACTGATTCGATCTGTTCTAATATAACAAAGCATGGCCAAGGAAGCAATTTGCATTGTGTTTAAATATTAATACATACAGTATCTTGGTGAAACAAAAGTAGAATGAATGGTGTATGTTCATCTGTAGATATTTGTGTATATATGGAACCAAAGGGGCACACAGTATTTCACTGTACAAATGACCAATGACGTCTGTGTAAGTCCACCTTGTGTGATACATAATGAGTTATAGCTTATTAGATTTATTGAGATTTCAGTTGTCTGTAAGCAGAATTTGCCTTTATACCTTTAAGAAAGATGAATAATATCATTGTTGGTGATGTACAGCACTATACTCAAGAAGGTGCTGCCATGAATATAAAGATGAATCACTGCAGGAGGTAAAATGCACTGTGGGACAGATCATCCTTTGGTGAAGATCACATCAAGTGATTGTGTGAAGTGTGTGAATGCAAGCTGAATTTTTAATACCCTAAAATAAATAATGACAACTCTGAGCACAACATTGAGAAGAATACAAATCACTGAAAAGGTTACATAAACATAAGTATTATTACGCAGAACATCTTATGAAAGGGGGGTTAGAACGTGGACTAAATCTAACAGGACTTTTTGGGGGGCGTTAGGTTTTCTGAAATGGGACATATATATCACTATTATACATAAACTTTGTATTCATTTAATACAAACTTGCTGTATATAGAAGCACAAACAATACTATGTATTACATTTATATATACCAAGTGAAAACAGATGAATCAGGAAAAACGGGCAGACTAGATGGGTTGAATAGTTCTTATCTGCCGGCACATTCCATGTTTCTATGTTTAAGCACAGATTTGCAGTTGGCCAACAGTATTGGTTATAGATCCTCACACACCAAGGGTGGTTTTTATGTCTGAATGAAGTTACAACACACATAGAGCCACATTATCTCTTGAACAAGATGCCCAGTAAATTTGTTTTTCAATTATCAACTGAAAATCAAGATAAAGATGGGATTCAGTACAATTCTGAGCAAACAAATCTCTAGCCAACGTTATCTTCATGATGTCCCAAAATTAGAGTCAGATATATAATTAGCCTTTAGTATAACTTGTCCTGGTTTTCCTTGAGAATTTGTATAACTGCATCATATGTGCCTGAGAGAACACTGGACAAATGAAACAAGGGATCCACTTTATTTCTCTATAATAACTGCAAATGTTACCAAATTATTCAATGTACTGCAAATGAAAACTTGTGATTGCAAACAGAAGGGAAGGGAGGAATTTCCTGTCCTTTTTCTAATGTTCATGGGTGGGTCATGGTTCTCATATTATGTCATTGTGATCATACCAGAATTAGAAAGTCTGGGGCAAAGTCTTTAGATATCGGATGGGAGCAATACCTTGCTCATTCACCTGCATAGCACTAAAGAGTCTTTACACAACCACCTGGGGAACAATGAAATATCCCACAAATATAAAACACACTATATATATTCAGTGATACGGAATTTGATGGCGCTATATAAAACAATAATAAATAATAATAATTATATATATAAATATACATACATACATACACAACACACTATTACTCCCTACCAGCCACCCCTTGACCACAACTCGGTTGTCTGAAGCAGGGCTGGCCTTAGGGATGTTTCAAGTAAGTCCCTGGGTAGGGGTGCCATAAGTGTCGATCGTGAAGTTTTGGCAGCAACCGGCTCGCCGCCCCGTCGGTGACTGCGTCGCGGTAACTTTGGCTGTTTCATGGTTGAGGCGCCGGAATTTTTTCCGGGCGCCTAGCTTGAAGCGCACATGCACAGGGGCATATGCGGGAAGCACGGAGCGCGCTCCGCGCTCGCCACCTTCTGCAGGACCGGCAACGAGGCAAAGTAAGGATCGGAGAAGGGGCAGTGAGAAGGGGCAAGGAAGGGGGCAGTGAGAAGGGGGATGGGGGGCGTCAAAGCAGTAGTCCGCACAGGACAATTACACAAAACTACATGCAAACCAAATCACAAATGGTTTCCTTTGGCAATTACCCTTCAGGCAGATCAGGGGCTTTATTAAAATGTACTCTTTACGTTCAAACAATGAATAAAAAGGACACACAGCCAAGCAACATATCTGGAGCATTAACAATTTACGGAGCTTGACTCTGTGATTTGTATTGTATTAATGTATGTTTAACACGGAGTTAATTTTAATACAGCCCCGATCTTGTCTAAGAAGAGGAAATAACAGGAAATATCAGGGAGCGTATCAATGACAAAGTTTTGGTCACTATTTAGTCTAAATGGTTTTGTTGTTGTTTTTTGATGAATTTTTCTGTGTATGTTATTGGAATTACCTGACTTTGTAATTCACTTTGCTGTTTCAGTCGAAGGTTTTCAGGAGTATCTGCCACGGTGGTGAACGACTGCTTTGGGTAATGCCTGGGGGGGAAAAATAAAGGAATAAATTAACATTGTCATTGATGGCCATTGTTGGCAAAGTCGTATCCTGGCAGAAATGTAGTATGCAAGTAAAATTAAAGGGGTATAATGCTAAATGCATTGTGGCAGATCATAAAGTAACAGTCATGTCACTTTGTACGTGACTTTTTTGTATTAAATGCAGCTACATAGAAGTCCCCCCAGATACCAATTCTCTACGATGCTTTTCCCACCTGTAAGGTCCCTGTAAGGTTCAAGCCTAATTAAGGCTCACAAAGTACCTCCATGAAGACCACACTTAGCAGAATGAAAATTTGGTTAGCATGCTAACTATCCATGGTACCATGTAGTCTGAAACCAACCTGAAGTATAACCATGCGATATACATAAAGCTATCTTGAATCTGAGACAGGATAAAGTTCTGAGTCTTCACATCAGTACAAATGGGCAGACTAGATGGGCTGAATGATTCTTAACAAATTCTATGTTCCCCAATTCCCGTTCCCATATCCCTCACAATATTTTATGGGGTTAGGGCAAGGAGTTCCCCAAAGGTTTGGGGACAGCCACCAAATTGCAAGAAGTAGGTAGAATTTAATCCAACTCCTTCTGCACACCAAAACCTACCGAAGACCTTTGCAAAGCTTGCAGTGGATTGTTATTGTGGAATAATACATATAATTTGGGACCTTTCACTTAAATCGGTTGTAATTCTAGTACTAGGCAATTTATAGTTGATTTATGTTGATTTACAGTTAAGAGCCTTTCCTGATCGTTGTAAGCCCAGTATGTGGATATGCTTCATGGTGGTTAGGATAGCTTCCAAGTAATGTGGCCGCAGAAGGGTTTATTTGTGTTTTTCTTGCCTGTGTCTTATGACATGATTACACACACAGGGTACAGATGGTCAGATATTTTAATGTGATGAAAACTGACAGCAGTTCCTGCTTTGCCATGTCTTCGCTGGGTTATTCATAATAATAGCTCTGAGACAGGACTGAAGCGAACTCATAGAAATAAAGCAACTGGTTAAAACCCAAACTTTCTTGGACACCAGAGATTAATGAAGAAACAGACACAAAGTTCTTCTGATGTTCTGAAACCTTACTGACAGCTTTTATGTACCTGCAGTAAAAAAAATTTTTTTTTTCAAAGGAGCACAAAATATAATTTAATAAGGAAGTTCTGAATCACCAGTGCAACAAATACGAGAAAAAGCTACAACTTAAATCCTGGTCAGCAGAAATCAAGAGGCCAATACCTTCCAAATTTGGCAAACTGTGAAAATACTTAGTGGGCTAGTGGGTCGCTTACCTTCACTGATGCTCATGAGACAGATCTGGTCCCTAAGTGCAGGGCCAGACTGGGGATGATGAGACAGCCCTGACACTCTTTGGTGGGTGGCTGGATATCAGAAGCTGCACACTACATTGTTATGCTTACATAGTGTGCAGCCAGGCACGCTGAATCAGTAGATCAGGTGTGTATGTATGGAGCGATGTTGGCCAGCAGCTCACTGGGCATTTGCCTGGTACGCAAATGGCCAGTGCAGGTATGCTGAATCTATGTGGCCACATTCAGCGAAAATGTTGCATGGGGTACCCAGAAGACAACCACATGTGCATCATTTATCGGCCACTGGCCTTAAAGTGCCAGGACCGATTTAAATCCTCTGTCCATCCCTGCTGAGAATCTATGGCCAAATGGTATTCCATATTCTGGATTCCATATGGCCGCAAAAAAAGGGTGGAAAAATCCTTAAACGGCCTTTTTCAAAGAAATCTGTCACTATGACTAGAGCCTTAGTATTAATAAAATGGATCAATCACCAATCCTACATTCACTCCAGTACACAAAATACAGTCATGTTAACATGTTTACCAGTTACAATGAGCATCATATAGACGTATGTATTAGAAACCATTTCATTGTGTGTCATGACAGTGGCCTTCTTTACTTCCTACTTTATTCAGGATTGACACAGTTTTGTTATTGCAAGTTAAGTTTTCCTTATCTTTTTTGCTTAATCTTTGTCAGCATGGGCTGAAAAGCATGGAAATGAGATAAGCTGCTTTAGCCATCATCTGCCACTGAACCCAGGTTTACTTTTGAATTAAATATTTTCAATACACTTAAAAACCCCACTTGAAATACATGTTTCAAATACAAGGATTTTATCAATGCTAAATGCCATGTCGCTTAGACTGTCTCTTAATGGGCATCCACAACCCCGGCGATAACTGATAAATTAGTAAAATATGTTGGTGTTCAGTAGAATGATGGAAAAAGGTCTCAATCTCAAAAAAATTTTAAACATTTTTATTTCACCTTCATGTAATTTTATGGTATATGTTTATAATACCAGTGCATAATATATAACGTATTTGCTCGATTTGTATTAGATCATTTTTATGTATTTTATTATCTAACTGAAAAACACAATTTATAGTACTTTTGTTATATGTTGTATCTTACATACATTTATAGAAATTTTCATTCACTTTTATATATTAAAAATGTGATTCCAAGAGCAATAATGTCAGCCTGTGCAATTCTTTTACTACTTAACATAATAGATATTTTGTTTCATGCCAGCCATTCATTTAATGTATTGTAATCTTATATGTCCAAAAATATGATAAAAAAAATCTGCAGTAACTACTTGTGTTATTGAAAAACCCTGAAATATGGACAAATCCAAAAGAGTAATCCAAAACCAGATTAACGCACAGGGATATGTAATTCATAGCATACACAGATAGGAAATCATTTCTCAAACCGAGGATTCCAACTGGTCAGGCCAGCACTTATCCACATTGTTCCTGAAAAAGATTTAGACATGTACGTGCCTAACAAAAAAATGGTTCTCTGAGCTCCTTAGAAACATGGTTATAGGACAAATTGCTTTTTGTATCCACAAATAATTACCACTTTGCCATGTGCTTAATGATAAATTGTCTCGTTATTATTTAATGCATCCATATGAATTACATTCTACCTTTTTCAGTAATGCTAATTTATCTCTATTTTTTGAATCCCTAAAACGAACCCCGTCGTAGAGCCACTAGGAATGGATTGCACAGCATGCACCACTCTCGTAAATGCGTGGCATTCCCTGACATCATGATGGATTTAATAGTGTGCACAAATCATCAAAGCACAGAACGATATTAGAGAGTATGATCCTATCAGGGATGTATTTTGGATCCAGGATTTTACCCTGCAAGGTGGGAAAACACAGCCCCTGGGAGTGATATTAAGGGGTTGCATACTTTATTTGTGTTTTATGTAATCTGGGTCCCTTGGGTGGAGTATCCAGAAGAGCAGGGTGTGTCAGTTCTCCATCCTGCTTTCAGGGAGCACTCGGTATACTCCAGGCCGGGTTTTCTATTAAGCTGAGCCATGAGGAGTTACAGGTAAATAGGCTCACCTGTTGCCTATTTACATGGTGCTATGTAGTCAAAGAGATCACTGGGTCCTGGGCTTATTATGGATGTTAGCCGCTTGGGGAGCGGCTGACAAATGGAGCTCTATGTAATGCTGTTGGACTGTGTGGACAAGAGGGAGATCTGTAGCTATGGCTCAAAGTATAGTAAGTGTCTACAGAAGAAATGGTGTTTTGACTGCACTACACCTACAGCAAGCAGCCTTAGGGCCTTCTGGAAAACCTCAGTGCGTGCTTGGAAGCAACTTTATTTCCCCCAAAAGATACCAATACCGACACCAGAGATCCCACACAGACCCATACTGGCAGGAGCAGGTTTATCACGCTACTGAAATAGCATCCGTTATTGCTCCTTTCAAACTGATTATAAAAAGCACACTTATTTTTTACAAGCAATAAATGAACACTGAATTGCAAAGGGGTCTATTCAATAAACAAAGACTTTAGCATAATAGTGAATGACCCCAATGAGTTTCCGCTGCTCTTTGATGAACGTCCCCAAAAATGACTATTGCTAGTCCCAATCAGTTCTACATAGAGATGGTATATACTTCAATATGCTTCTCCTTGGCATAATAAATTAGATGTGACTGCAGGCTTCTCTGCATAAAACATCAGACGACATTTGAACAGTTATAACAAGTGTAGACAGAATGAGAAGAATGCATTCACTATTTTTAAATAAAAAAAGAAAAGATTCCAGAAGCCCTTTGCTTTTTTATACCATCGGTTTGAGTTCCCGCTGTTCTCACACCTACAAACATGGGTCTTGGGTATGAGATACATAGTAATTGGGTTAGTAGTGAACAGCATCTCCTTACAGCAAATGTAAACATTTACTGAGACACAATGTTATGGAGGAAAGATATTTATAGCTGGCAAATTTACAAGAAGCTGTGTTATTGTGTGGAATGGAGCGTTCAGCCTTCAGTCAGATTAAGGTAAAATGTTCTTAAAAACTGAGATAAAAGGTGCATCTATTGGTTTGTAGTGGATAACGCCTACAAGAAACTAGTTAACTAGCTAATGCCAACAACATACTCAGATCCCCAATTTAATAACATCACTCATTATTATATTTTATTTATGTAGCCCTGAGAATGTATGCAGCGTTTCTTACAGTACATACATTCAAAGGGTCTGACAAAACTAAAACGCACAGGCGTACAAGCAGTGCACGTGGATTAAAAGTAAAATCAGCATAATAAAAATGAACCACTTAACCTTCCACCCAACACTGTCTTCCATTGGTGATTAGAGTGATTGGGTGATTAAAATGCACCATGTGGGGAAAGCAATGGCTTTTAACAGTTGTGTTCATATTAGTCCAAGGGGTCTTTATAATAGCTTGGTTCAACTTGGTTTACCAAAACGGAAGCAGCATAAGATGTAGCAGAGCCAACTACATGGTCTTCCCTTTTGGTCCATATGGATACATACGAGGATACACCCACTTCTAGTCTTTGATATTTGCTCAATAATAAAAGGAAATTAACCTGCCAATTATCAAGAATCCAAAATATTATTTGATAAATTCATTAAATCCACCTCCATATCACAACTCTCATTTATAAATTACCTTAAGCTGTGACAACCAACAAGGTTGGACAAAGAAATCTTTTGTAGGATGTGATGGGTTGTGTATGAATGGTGAACTGTATTTTGTTTCTAGATTAAATGTGTGGGTAGATGGTTTTGCATCAAAAAGAACATTATGGGACAACATTAGGTGAAGCATGGAGATAAAAGGGAGAAGTGATTAAAATGTACTATGTTATGTCCCAATGACTAAGACGCTGTAGGTGGGTAAGAGGTATTACAAGCAAAGTAATCTTGTTTTCATTACGTCTCCGGTGTAGTGTGTGGGTAGAGCGTTTGACACTGCGTCTCTCACAGGATTCCTATTAGCAATTCAACCATCCAACCGTCTGTGACTCTTTGTGTAACTTGTGTCTTCATTGCTTCGTGGATTCCTTAACCTGAGGTCTGTCACTACAGTTTACACCATAGCCAGCTCTGACGTTGCTAGCTCATTGTGATCCATGCTGTCTGGTGCAATTTTCATGATTTAGACAATTCTCCGCTGTCAGCTTCAGATAATTTGTTAGCAGTTAAACACAATGTGATTTAATATCTAGAGATTGACCTGAAATCTAGAAGTTGTCAGCGTTTTGAGCTTCTAGAGAAGCTTGTACAAGCATTGCAATACTTATGCTCAATTAAAAGTAAACTGCAGATAAGGGCCGTGTAGTTCTCAGAACATGGTCTCCTTCAGTCTTTCAGTTTCAAAGGCTGGTTATTAAATATCTGTTCTGATACTTTAAGGCCAAAAGCCTTTTATTCTCTTCAGCATGAAATGTCTGCGGTGCACTGTACCCTGCAAACTGCTATACTCGTAATGTGGATTTACTCTTAATACAATGTTGCTAAATAAGTGATGTATAGTCTTGATAAACTGATATGTTGCTATTAATGAGAAAGATTTACAAATATAGCAAGATAACATTCACATACTGAAAAAATGTCTAGAATCCATGCATCCATATTTGCTTAGTTTGTTTCCCAAGCACTGCATTATTTCCCAAGTCGGGAAAAGTGGTCTCATCGCCATAGCAACCAAAATAACATAATTATGGGGCAATTCCAATAGTTCCTATATTGATAAGACCACTTCTATTCACCAATTCTGAACCAAAATAACTTTTATATATGTATATATCCCAGTTGTGCAAACTCATTGGCACTTATAAGGATTTTAAGGAAACCAACTGGTTTCTTTAAATGTACGAGTTTACTAAATGCCTAATTTCCAACTATAAATTTTCAGTACCAAATTCCATCTCTGCATTTACAAAAACGTTTCGCAATTATATATGTCAGTAAAAGCCAATAAACAGTATTATTGTTCTAGACCTGTAGTTATAACCCAACAAGCAAAACCTGTATTATATTGTGTTAATTGGGCATAAGGTGTGTCTAATTAACTCCCACACTGCAGAATAACTGGTTCCAACCAAGCCCATTAACAATAACACTCCAGTTAGTCATTAACTACTAACAGGTATTTAATGTGTGGCATTAGTAATACACCAGGTTCATTTCCCATCATATGTCTACTGGATAGATGATCCCGATGACAAGGTGGCTGTCTTTGTAATTGTAGTTTTCAATGCAAAACTGTAAGCGTATTTACCAAGTGTTTGCAAATTAGCAACTAGATGTAAATGTGTAACAATAAAGCATATACTCTAAATTACAATATGGCATCTGCAAGTCTACAGGTGTGAAGAATACGGCGACCGCGATGGTGCCGGGACCAGTGAACCTGCCGCGAGCCGTCGCCGCCGACCTCTGACGGTACGCACCTGACAACAGGAGAAGACCATCAAAAATATTTAAACTAAGGGACTAGCCTCATCTGTAAATGTGGTTTATTTACTGGAAGGACAGTTTCATGGAGAATGTTTGAGTTTAAGTTCACTATTCAACATGAAGCCCCCCCTTCTCAAAGCAACTCTCCCAAACCAGGGAGAGCTCCAAGTAGCCTATACCCTGAGAAGCCTCTAGATATGGCTATATACTATATCACAGAATAGTGAATGCATTTAGTGGTTTTGTAGTTAAAATGAAATGGGATATGACTGATTCATATTCTTCTATACAAGGGAGAAGCTTAACACTAGCCATGCCCAGGGGCTCACATATTCCTGCCTAAATCCCATAACAATGGATTCCAAAAATAATTCATTCCCAGTATTACATTGATAGTTATATTCTTAACTTCTACTGGTTCTTTTTTAGGTCTACTTTGTTTCTGTGATGTGTGGCTGAATATAATTATGACCTTTATGAATTATGTAAATGTAATGTGTGCAAGGTTGGTTCAGTTTCTTAGGTCCTTATTACAGAATTATAGTTTTCTCAATACGGTAATAGTTGATTTTTTTTTAAGTCATGGATGTCTGGGGACAGATGGGAGGGGTTTTTTTAATCTATAGAAGAAAGGTGTTGGCATTAGGTAATGTTGTTTTTGGGGGCAGGGTGGGGTTTGTTGTGCTGTAATGCACAGAATGTATTGATGTAAGTCTATGTGGATCAGATCCAAGTAATTATTGTCGAACTTTTAGTTGAGCACAAGAAGTAAAGGAAGTACTGTTAGTTTCTGGGTGTTTTTTTTGGCATAAATATACTGAGCTTGCGAGAGTAGGGCCGTACCAGTATCTGCTAACATGTCAGTCTTCTCATTCTTAATGTTACTTATTGTCAGTTATAACAGTGCCTACAAATCTGACGGCGCTCTAATAAATGTAACCATTATGTAAATTTCCAAGTAGGACTTACAAGCTGTAAAGAAGGGTAATAAAGTTAAAGTCCTTAGAATTTAGGTTGTCAGGTCCGAGACTTGATATAACAGAATTACAATAATTTTTCTATCGCGGGGGGCATGCCACCACCACAGACCCCCATGTCGCATTCAGATATTAGGCCTGTCCTGGGCTTCATTAATTATAAAGACAGCACTGGGAATAGGGAGAAAGTTATGCTTATTAAGTCTCTTCTGTATGTGAGGATGTCAGCAATGATGTCTGCACCAAGACATAAGTATCCTGTAAATCCTACCCACATCCAACACACAGCAAGTACCGGAAGTCTATGAAACCATCACGGAGTAGCTGCCTCACCGGCATCCAGCAGTTATTAATAACCAGCAGCAGCCAATTGTGAGCTAATGTATAAGTCACAAAGTCTATCCAAACGCATTGCATATGGACACTGAGACCCCAAATCATCAAAAGACCCTCGTTGTTATTGCTGATCTAATGCACAGTTTGGAAAGTTCTATTCAATGGCACAATAGGCTGCAGATAGAAAAGACCGGGCTAATGAAACACTGCCTACATGAACTGATTCGCTTATACCTGTAAAAATGTTTAACAGCACATCATTAGGCATTTCGAGCTTTGGAAAGCAATGGGAATATCTAGAAACAGCTCAGCATTCTGCTAGTCATGACACATCCCAATTCATTAGCAATTATGATATCTGCTATAGAGCTGCACTTTCCCTGCATGCGGACTGAGTGTAATAAGAGTATGCGGGTAAGAAGTGCTTTTTAAGGTCCGTAGAGAAAAAAAATTACTTGTATTATGGAGAAGTTGCGCATGCAGAGCTGGAGATTCACCCCACACGCACGCACACACATCCCAGACATTTCATGCCGCTGTGTGAAGGACCCAATAAGTGTCAGGAATGTCCCGGACACATCATGCACAGAAAATATCTGGGGGCTAGGAAATAAGCGAAATAGATATGGGGTTAATGTTAATGGGGGTAGTTTTCATAATACCCCCATGCAGTTGAAAGAGAGACATAAAGGTCCATATGATGGTTGGGATGTCCATTTAATAGTTTTACCTGGCAGTGGAACCAAGCAGCATAACCCATTAGTATAGAAAAAAATTGGACAAATTGTCCTGATGCAGCCTCTATAATGTTGATCGTGTGTTCAGAGGACTCACAATTATAATTGTTACATGGCGACTACAAAATACTCAGTACAAATAATTACATTGCAGCAACATGCACAACTTGTTGACACGTGCCGTTTCCCACCCAGTTCATCACTGTTGCAGGGTGGCATCTGAGAACTCTAAAACCTTGGCCTGAATACAACACAATCAAATCAGGGAAAATATTTGAATCACATGAAACATGAACCAAATCTTCTGAGCGGAAATTCTTCAAACAGCGCACTCCCGGACCAGTCCACTGCTGGAGGTGGGAGCGCAGGGGGTCGCGTAACAAAGACTCGGTCAGCGCCTCCTTCGCATTAAAAGATCTTGCCATATCCTGGTGCTCTGTATTTTGACGGTGCGCAGCCTTCATAGAGTAAATGGTCCAGTTGGGGAGGTCGACGTCCTCTTAGCCATTGAGCAACCGGACGCCAGGGGGTACAGCAGGCAGCAGGGGGACTATAAGGAAAAGTTCTAGGCAAGGTGAAGTGTTGGGTGTGAGAGTCTGGGAGAGTATGCTTTAGTGTATGTTTGAGAGGTAGTGTATATGAGTTTGTTTAAGTGTGCGTGCTAATGTATAAGTTACTTAACAGGAGGTAAGGGGCCTAGAAGGTGCCAGCTTTCCTTTGCATGACATGTGTTCCCACAGCAAACGCCTGGATGGCTGTTCTGAATAGAAATCTTTAAATCGACTATTTAACAGCAAATCAAATACAAATCTTCATTAAAGATTAATATTTGAATCCAAACAGAGCCCTAAGGGACTTCAAATGGAAGTTAGGACAGCTCCACCACCTATCAGATATTTGGGAGCTGTTACAGAAAATGTATGGAGCAAGGCTGCATTAAAATCAGGGCTCATGATGCATTTTTTTTAATCATCCCTGAGGTTAATAAGCCATGGCTTATCACCCTTATGGCTGGTCATCCTATGCTTGAAAGATGCACTGCAATGAATGATGGCGTTCCATGCAACTGAACGGCACAGGGCTTTAATAATAAAGTACTGATTCCTGAAAGAGGTATTTTGGTGAAGATGATGGAGATTTTTACTTCATTAAGGGAAGTAAGGGAAATTAAGGGAAATTAAAAATGTAATGTTAATTACCTATATTTAAAAAAATGGTCAGTATATCTGCCTAGCAAACTTAAATATTTTA
>VKOC01007284.1:0-12206 GCA_009364415.1 Spea multiplicata | reverse complement strand
AAGCAGGGTCTAATATTAACAAAACTGCCAGTTCAGCTGTAATTTTGAAATCATGCTTCAATCATAGTCTTTACTTCAAAGAGATTCATTATGTAGTTAAAAATGCATGTCTAACGCGTCTATGTGATGGGGCCATCACATAAATCAATAATAAAGGGAGGGGCTTGCTGGGGGCATTAATACAAATAGTGGTGGCTGGAGACAATCATACAAAGGTGTGGGGGCACCATATTAATCTATATTAAAAGGGTACTGGCTGAGGTATCAATACACAGTGTCCTGGTGTGTATTTGGATGTGGCAGAGCCTGTCCTGGGGTGTGTGTTTGGGTGTGGGTTTGGCAGAGCCTGTCCTGGTGTGTGTGTGTTTGGGTGTCGGTGTGGCAGAGCCTGTCCTGGTATGTGTGTTTGGATGTTGTGCACTGCATATTCATGGTGAGGCCTCACCATTGCTTTATAAAGAGGTAAAACTTTATTTTCATCTCGTGATTAAATACTCCTCTTTATGCATGCCAATACCTTACTGGCACTGCACTTTGTTGCTAAGTCTATGGTCTATGGTCTATGTTAACAATTTATTTGCATTGTACTTTAGCTTTCATATGCAACCTACTTTGTCCGTAAAGTTCTCACATGGAACATAAACCCCTTAATCTTGACTGGATCTCATCTCCTTGAAATTCTTGATGAGCCGATAAACTCTTGATTTAGGTGCAATCTTACTAGCAGCAATATCCTTGCCTGTGAAGCCTTTTTTTGTGCAAAGCAATGATAACAGCATGTGCTTCCTTGCAGGTACCCATGGTTAACAGATAAAAAAACAATGATTTCAAGCACCACCCTCCTGTTAACCCCTTCAATCCCAGGGGTTTTTGGTACCTCAAAGCCCAGAGCAATTTTGCCATTTTTGCGGTATGTCGGTTTAGCGATTATTCTCTTTTCCTGTGAATAGTGTACCCATGTAAACTATATATTGTTTTTTCAAGGAGAGATAGAGCTTTCGTTTGATACTATAGTTGGATGATTAGCTGAAAATTTAGAATGAGACATTTAGTAAAAACTAGCTAAAACTATTTTTTTTTACATTTTCCCTCTGAATCCTCACAAAATTAGGTAAAGTGATGGAAAATCCCCTCCAAGTTTATCAATTCAGGTGTCCTGATTTCAGAAATACCTAATTTATATAGATTTTCCAGACTTTCCCAGCACCAGGGAGCATACTATTAGGTGTACAATTTTGTATAATTTTTATGCCTATGGCTTAACCGGTTTGGGGGTTGTGAACGGGGGCAGGAGGGTTATACTGGCTAGATGTTATGCTAGGGCAATGGGATGTAAGTTTTTTTTAAGACTTTTTTTTAAGTCTTTTTTTTTAAGTCCTTGCCGGGACTCCGGGAGGGGAGTCCCGGCAAGGGAGATTGTTAAAGCACATCGCGCAGATGTGCCGGCAGTGGAGGTCGTTTACGCTCATCGCCGCAGCCGGTGAACGTCTACACGATGCGCTTAGACAACCTCCCGTGCCAGCGGAAGTGCCATCACCGGAAGTTGTCTATGCGTATTGCGTAGGTGTCCCCTGCCGGCCCCGCAAGACACACAGGAGTCTTCTTTGGTAAGTCATGGGGAGGGCACATCTTGGGGGCAGAGTGGCAGCGTATCTCGGAGGGGGCAGAGTGGCAGTATATATCAGGTGGAGGCAGAGTGGGTAGCATTTCTCATGGGGGGCAGAGTGGCAGTATATATGTCGGGGAGGGCAGAGTGGCAGTTATATGTCGGGTGAGGGCAGAGTGGCAGCATATCTATTCTACTTTTTTTTTTTACTAAGAAAATGTTTTCCTTAGAAACACACCTAACTCTTAGGGTGCGGCCTATATGCGGGTGCAGCCTATATCCAAGCCAATACGGTATATGTGGCCATGTAGTGTAAAATAGTCCTGGTCCTTAAGGGGTTAATGTACTTTATAGAAAACATACTAAAGAATGCTAGTCTACAAAATACGTAGCATTGTGTAACATATCTCCCAAGTCCCTTTTTGGACCCAGACTACTCTGTCCCTCCACATGTCTATATCACAATAGTTTATAACAGAAACACCAGAAATCCTACTTAAAAAGGAAACTATATACTCTGTTTTCTAAAGTCAAAATGTCAAATTAAATATTCTTAGTAAATCTCCATCCCAGTCAAGATTTTAACCACACCACTATTTTACACTGGTTACAAAAAGTACTTTGTTGTATTTTAAGCAAAATTTTAGGTTGTACTCATTAGTTATGTTATTTTAATGTACAATTGCAGTGAAACATTGAACAAGACCATGCACTACCAAAGACCATTTGGTGTAAGCCATATGGTAGCTGAGAGTATCCTTTATTACCCCCTTAAAAATTAATGGAGGGAGAGGGGCGGGGCTTGGATGGCGACCAAGTAGGACGCACATTGTAGGAGCTCCTCCAACTCTCTACTACAAACTACCAATTTATTCTATTTCAATCAATATCCCGGGCTGATATCCCGGAAATACATCTCACCTCCACAATGTCGGCGAGCAAACTAAAACCGACTAATAACACCGTGCCTACCTTTTTTGACTCAAAACCCCGGAGGAAAGCGTCTTCCCGCGCTTTGCAGGCCATACGAGATGAAGGGGAAGACTCAAAACCGACATGGCAGCCGCACTTTCCAAGAGACACGCAGACCTCAATGAGATCGGCAATCGCACATCTCACCTCGAGGACAGGATGGAGGAAGACCGTTCAAGGTGAAACAATCTTCGCATCCGGGGCATACATGAAGACGTCACTCCAGATAAACTTCGTACTTATGTTACCACAATGATCCAGACTCTCTTTGGAGCTGCCGCTGCTGGAAGACACCCGCATCGACACAGTCCACGGCTCTCCACCGCGTGATGTCATCCTCCGCATACACTTCTACCAAGTGAAAGAAAAACTCATGCAAAAGGTATTACGCAAACACGATATACCTTCATAATACTCTCACCTACAATTGTTTTGCTTTTTACATCAACGCAAGTCCTTCTCCTCAATCACTTCCACTCCCACAAGATCCCCTACAGGTAGGGCTTCCCCGTGCGTATTTTACTTTCTAAAGATGGCGCACCCTTCGCCATCAGATCTCCATCTGGCCTTATGTCGCAACCACCCTTACACTGGCGCTCACCGCGGAAGTTTTTCCACCTGGAATACTACAACCAAAGGAGAAGCCCCTGGCGGCAGCACCCCAGGATTTAGATGATCTCAACAGCAAGGAGGCCAGGTAAGGTGCAGGGCAAAGCAAAGTCAGGATAGCCGAGTCGGTACACAAACATGGGTAGTCATACAAGCCGGGGTCCAGGTCCAGAGAGGGTAGTCAGACAAGCAAAATTCAGCAGCAGGATCAGAAAAGCAACAGCACAAAATCGGCAGGCAGAAATGTCAGGCAAGCAAAGGGTCAAAATTACAGGAAACAACTTGGAACACTACTGAATGCTTAGACCACAACAGGGTAACTGGCTAGAGCATTTCCCGATTTTTAAATCCGACGGCAGACCCAAACCCTGCCCCAAGAGGATGTCACCGCTGTAGCTCCAGCCGGCCGTCCAGACCGCGCCTCCAGCTACGCGGCAACGTAACTCCCCCGTTAACTGGATGGAGCTTTGGTGCATTGGGTGTGGTCAGTTTTCAAAGGTTGGCAACTATGTAAATAAGGCCCCTGGGTTAAAAGTGTGCTGGAGTGAATCATTCTATTCCCTTTAGGACTAAAAGTATCGATAGACACTTACAAGTGGCTGCCCATACACACTATGGGAGTGAAAGGGTTAACAATACCAGATCTCAGGTTACCTGTTACTATTCACAGTAACTAAGGCAATTAACCCCTGAAATCCCTCTTATACTATCACAGTCATGGCTGTAACCTGAGGCTCGTGACTATTGGTTGTTGTTAGACCTCGGCCTTTCTACTTATGTAGACATGCTGCTATTGGGGTTCGGTCACCGGTTGCGTTCGCTCCTTCGCTCCTCCTTCTTGAGGTGGTCTTGAGGAGGAAAAGATGTGGCAACTTTCCTGTGATGATACTCAACCAGTACAGCTTCCAGACAGGAAGATGGTCCCTCGTGATCCATCTCCACCTCACCAGACGGGCTCCAACACCTACCACAGAGCTTTGCCCTGGGAAATTCTACAGGCATGCTTTTCTACCCCGGCCAGCCCACGACCTGCAGACGATGCAGCCAACTGGGCCACAGGGCAGAGGAATGCCAACAGGTCCTGCAAAGTGGTGGGGCACGAGACCAAAGACTGTCCACGAAAGAAGACACTGTCCAGGAACTGGTCTGCAGCAGACTTCTAGTCGTGGATGGATCCTGGGCAGGGAAGCCTGTCAGGCTCATCACCGTGTACGCCTCCCCAGAAAAGAAGCAACGCCTGGAGCTACTCCAGAACCTGCGGACCCAGCTGACCACCACCAGGGCCATAGTGATGGGCGGAGATTTCAACTGCCCAATCGAGGAAGGAGGGTGCACTTCCAGCCATGCAACAAACCTGGACGTGACCTCCAAACTGCATAGAGAGATTGTCACAGAGGCACCCTTAAGAGACGCTATGGGCTCCATATGGGCTCCATCCGTGAACTATTCTTGGAGCCGGCCGGATGGCTCTGTGCGTTCCCGGATAGGCTTTGTGTTCACCTCTCGAGCGTTAGAGCACCAGCAGTGTTCCATGGTGCCCTGCTACTTCTCAGACCACAGGGCTGTTCGACTCCAGTGTGCCCTGGGCAAAGGGTTTCCTCCCAGTCCAGGCTCCTGGAAGCTGAACTGTGCCCTGTTATAGAAGCAGGAAATCGTGGACGAGCTGCGCAATGTACTGTATCTTCTGATTGTGTCGGTACCAAGTATCTGTTCCCCACTGTAGCCCAGTGGGGGGAGTTTACTAAAGTAAAGCTGCGCTCTTTCTTTCAGGCAAAAGGAAGAGAGGAAGAGGAAATTCAGACGGCTGCAACGCAAGCGGTGAGAGAGGGAATGATCATGATCTTGTACAAGCGGAAGGGGGAGAGATGCGACCTGAAAAATTGGCGTCTCATCTCTCTCCGTAATGTGGACTACAAGATCCTCGCCAAGGTACTAGCCACCAGGTTAAAGAAAGTCATCGGGCAGATCGTCCACCCCGACCAGACCTGCAGCATCCCAGGGCGCCGAATCGCGGACAGCCTGGCCCTCATCGGGGACACGATCTACTACATCCGCAACGTCCGTGCCGCTCTGGTCACCCTAGACCAAGAGAAGGCATTTGATCTACTGTCTCATGGTTTTATGGGTCAGGTACTGCAGAGGTTTGGGCTGGGGGAGATGTTCTGTTCTTATGCTAACCTGATGTACCTTGACATCCACAGCTCGCTGCTGGTGAATGGCTGGAAGACTGACCCCCTTCCCTGTCCTCTCTGGGGTCAGACAAGGCTGCCCTCTCTCACCTCTTCTTTTTGTCGGTTGTATAGAGCTCTTCGCCAAGTGCATCAGACGGAATCCAGAGATCAGAGGGATCACTGCGCCGGGCAGGGACAAGAAGGAGATGTGCTTGAGAAGTGCTCGCTGTACATGGACGACGTGAGCATCTTCTGCGCAGATCGCTGGTCGGTGAGAGAGCTCGTCCAGACATGCGAGGACTTCAGCCGAGCTTCAGGCGCAAAGGTCAACTGCTGGAATTCAGAGACCATGCTGTTCGGGCAGTGGGACCTGACTTCTGAGCCTATCCCGTTTCCTGTCAAAACCGACTTCCTAAAGATCCTGGGAATCTGGTTCGGCAGAGACGGCGCAGCCCTGAAAAGCTAGGAGGAGAAACTCAATAAAGTAAAGCAGAAATTTGGGCTGTGGAGCCTCATAGACCTTACCATTGAAGGGAAAATGCTGGTGCTGCGCAACGAGATTCTTCCCGTGCTGCAGTACGTGGCTCAGGCCTGGCCCTTGCTGGTCACCATTCACCGAGCCATCAACCAAGCAGTTTTCCAATTCATCTGGGGCTTCAAAATGGACAGAGTAAAGTGTGCAGTGATGTACAAGGAACCCGGAAAGGGAGGCGAAGGTGTGTCTGACATCCCTACCATGCTGAGGGCCTTCTTTGTGTGTAACTGCGTGCGCAGGACTCTCAGAGACGTAGTGAAAGGCTCTGCTGGAAACTCCATGCCTCGCTTCTCCCTACTGCCCCTGTGGAGGGAGCTCAAGTGGGAAAAGTGGGACAGCTCCATCCCTTACAATTGGACTATGCCCTGGTTCTACTCGGACGTGGACAAATTTGTAAGGGACCACCAACTGGAGGGAGTTAAACCAGACCTGTGGTTACCCTGTGTGATCCACAAGCTCATCAGAGCCAAAGACACTATCGAGAACATCCCAGCGCTCCCCGACGCCACAGCCAAGACTGTTTGGGCTAACATGGTGTCGAGCAGGCTAACCAACAGGCATAAAGACATTGCATGGATGGCCATTCAGGGAGGCCTCCCCCTAAGGACTTTTATGCATACCAGGGGGCTGTGCAGATATAGACACTGCCCACAGTGCATTGTGGAGGCGGAGACTTCCCTTCACTTGTTCTGGCAGTGCCCGTTTGCACAGGCTTTGTTCAGAGCCCGGGAGCTGGATCTCAAGGACTCTATCAAGAGAAAGTACCTGTCTTACCATTCTGTACTTTACGGACTTTTTCCAGGAGCTCCATTGGCGATGCTTGACGTCTCATGTGCTGTGTAAAGGACGCTCTATGGCTTGCCAGGAACCGCCTGGTGTTGAGGAGGGAGCAGGTCACAGTCCGTGACTGCTGCAGGCTTATCCACAGCCTGCTGAGAGACCACTCTCTCAAGGACAGTCTAGAGGCTGAAGACTAGCCCCATTCTCCTCGGCCCCTTTTTACTCTCCCCTTCACTCACCCTGACCATCCCATTTCCCCAGACTGTGTTCCACTAATGTGCTAACCATATGTGCTATGTCTGGAAATGTAATTGTACACTGCTTCTACTGTATACTACTGAGCTTTGCGTAAATTGAAGTCGTACTGTAACGTGTATTGCCCTGTGCTGCATCGCAGTACTGCTTATCGACTATCTGTACCAATGTAATTTTGTCAAAACAGGCATGAAAATGTTTGTTTTAGCATAACCAGTTTTTGTATAATAAACTTAAATACAAAAAACAGTACGGCCATTTTTAAACTTTTCAATCCACTCATAGACGACTCTATGAGGGAGAACTTTATCCCCATAGTAACACTTGCCAGAACCGACCAATTACTACTCCTCCCGCCTTCACCGTTTCCAACGAAAATATAAAAGTGCAGAAACTTTTCAATGTCCCTCGTACAATTACTAATATATAAGTCCTTGTGGGAGATTTCAATGGCAGAGTTCTCCATTAAGAAAATATGTCTCTTCTTTATCCAAACCCCATATTATTTAGATACCAGAGTTTCCAAGAAGCCAGATCCTAGAGAGGATCAGTGGGTTGGCCTTAAAATTTATGGCACACTCAATCAGCTCTGTCAGGGACACTGATGCAGAGTTTTACCTGAAAATACACAATGTTACCCCAAACTTGCAATTTTTGGGTAACAAACAGTAGCGTATATACACTAGCGTGCACCAAATATGATGGGTGTAACTGTTGGCAAAGTAGTCCTTCTATGTCATAACAGAAACACCTCTTGCTGTGAATGTTTGGTATCTACCAAAAGGATAAAACCTGGGCATTCTAAAAAATATTTACACTTTTCCCACATTTCATAATATGCTGTTGTTTATTCCTCCAATTTCTCGCTATCATCTACACCCTTTTTCCCCATCTCTTACCTTTCCCCTTTGTTTCTTCTTTAAGTTCTGGGATGAGAGTAAAGGGTTTGTTTCTTTGGACCACTTTTTCAACGCAAGTGGCTTCTGTGCTTAGCGACAGGATACGATAACTTATCCTGATGCTCAGCATCAATTTCCACCATATAGTGTTAGGAAGCACAAAAGCAGAGGTCTCAAAAAACAGACCTCGTTTTCCCTTAATTTTGGGACAGTTAGAGGGAGATCTGTTATCTCCTCAACCAGCCATGCACCCGACACCTGCCACTGGCGATTTCATGGAACATGTCCCAAGGAGAAGCTCCCTGATCCCAGGACTGTCCTGGTAAAAATAGGACAATTGGCAAATTTATTTCAGATATTTACTTAGTACTCCAATTAAATTTCAGGTTGGTATTTGTTTAAGGCTAGGTTTCCACTTGGGTTTTCATCCCAGGTTTTTATCTTGATGAAAAACGCCAGGAAAAACGCCAAGAAAACTGCCACTGCATTCTCCTGCGTTTTGGCGTTTTTTCTGGCGTTTTAGCCTTTCTGTGGAAATTGCTTTTTTGACCTTAGGCAGTTTTTGCAGCCTTTACACGTAATTTTTTTTACACGGAATTTTCACCCAGCTAAAAGGGATTAGGATAAATGACAAGTATCTGCCCCTCCTGTCATTTTCTTGGTAGAGTTCTACTTAAACACGCCCCTTTTGTCTCTTTTCTGTGGTTTGTAAGGCATGCTTATTCCGAATGTCTGCTCCTCTAAGAAGATTGGCCCCAAATGATGGTGCAAATTTTTTTCTGTTGCTTTTGGCACGCAGGATCCAGTTAATATGTCGGGTATGCTTGTTTGTAATGGCATGTTTGTTCCAAATGGTGTAAAATGCAATATGAACTTTGTTTTGTGTGAAACTGTTTGTTTCCAGCCTATTTCTCACACGGATACTGGATCCATCTCTGCATTGTAACTGTGGGAAAAAACGCCATAAAAAACGCCAAGGCAAAACCCACATGGATTTTTCATGGCGTTTTTTCTCTCCCATAGACTTCTATTGGAGAAAAACGCCAAGATTTCCTTGCAAAAAACGCCAGAGTGTCAACATGCTGCGATTTTGAAAAAACTCCCACAGAGCCCAAAAAAGCAGAAAAACGCCAAAGAGGACTGAAAAAACGCCAAACAGAAAAACGCCAAGTGGATATGGCATTGTGCGATTTCCTATTGAAGAACAGCTAACATCTGGCTGCAGCGTTTTTTCACTTAAAAAAACGCTGTGTGGCTGACTTGGCGTTTTTATGGACGTTTTCAGCATAAAAAAAACCCAAGTGGAAACCTAGCCTAAGAGTGGTTTTGTATTGTGTAATTCTGAGTTAAGTAGGGATTGAATTGGAATACAGCTAAGCACAAGTAGTGTCAGCCTGGTATTACACTAACCTCTAGTGGTAAAAAATTAATCAGCAATTTAGTTTATATCTGTGCTGTTCAAACTTTAGTTAACCTTTAATGACAAGACTTTTTTATTTGTAGCACACTGTGGGACATAGGCTGTTTTAACATTTTTGCGATGTTTTCTTTCTCATTTAGTGCACCCGCGTACATTATATGTTGTTTTTTCAAGACAAGCAGGGCTTTCTTTAGATACTATTATTTTTATCATACCATCTAATTTACTGTAAATAATTATAAAAGGACTTTTTACCACAGGCCTTTGTCAAAGTTTGCGGTAGTAATTTTTGCATTTTATTTCTAAAACATTTTACTTTTACTGTGTATGAATTTACCGCTCCTGGTATACATCACTGTCAAACAAGTCCAATATGTGTTCAGCAACATCTCCTGAGTGCAGTGAAATCACCCATGCATGGGTTTGTCAGCTTATTTGGGAGGTAATTGAAATATGATTTCAAAATAACAGCTGAACTGGCAGTTAGTTTTTATTCTTTAAAATTAGCGCCTGCTGCCAATATATATTAATATTAGCCCCTGCCGCCAATATATATATAAATATACCAGGAACGCATTCCTTGGGCCCCATTCCACGCTGCCTAGCATGCAATCACTCCCTCTACTACCACACCAAAAAAATTGCCACACTGACTGCAGATTAGGAGAAGACTGTGAGAGTCAGTGCAGTCTTCCATAGGTGTGACCCTACCGTGACATTGAGATAATCAAAATTCTTACAATTAATAAAACCCAGGGTCCTGATGTTTTTTATGGAATATATTATAAAACTTTCAAGGATATCCTATTCCGTTATCTTAGATGTTTAATTTAATCATAGATTCATACTATTCTGTTGCAAATGCTTGCCGCCTTGATCCCCAAGCTGGGAAAAGAACCATTGAATAAAACAAAATCTGATTTGATTTAGCGAGCCTATGCAGCCATAGAAATTACATAAAGAGGCAGAAAAAAATTAAAGCTCCATATTAAGCATCTGATGCAAGAGCAAGAATAAAGACTGGGATCAACAGGTTGCAAATCAGGAAACTGATCTAATCATAAGAAACTAAGATTACCTGATTAGGCAGGTTTCTTCCACTACCGTTTTGATGCTCAGTTAGAAATAGATACACAGTGAAACCAACCTAAAGGACAGAAATGCACAAAATAATGCTAGCTGTGCCCCTCTAGTGGCAGGTTTGCAGTGGAAGTTTTTTTATAGGTCTGCATTACTATTGTTATTATTATTATCTTTTATTTACATAGCACCAAAAATTCACATGTGTTTCGTGACAAATTATTGTACGTGAGCAGGACATTTAATCGAATAATTATTTTTTTTTTCAACAAATTCATTTCTCTACACATTTTCTGCTCTACACTATTGTGCAAAAAGTAGTCAAGTGGGGCGGCTACTCAGGACAGCAATGCATTGAAAAATGGGAGTGCTCTGCAAAAAAATGGAATGGTTAGAATGTATTTGTTCAAAGGATAAAATATACTTACATGCTTGGTAAGCTAATTGGCAGAGTAAAATGTTTGAATAAAGAGAGATGAATACTGCTCACCTGCAATGACCCTTAAAGCCCCGAATCTAGAGGATTTACATATTTAAATTTGTTTTCAGCTAATAAACATATGTCTGATACCTGACTTCCCCTTTTACCTAAATTAAGAAAAAAGGGTTGGCTATGCTGTTGTCTTATGATTGGTCATCACGACCGAAAGCAAAACAATATGTATTATGGAGTGAGTTCTGTACCTTATGATTTGTCACAATTTTGGAGGCATGGCAAAACTGACCAGTAAAACTTGAAGAAGGAGACAAAAAAAACATGCATTCCTGCACACAGTTACAAAACCGACTCTGTGAAGTCCCAGAGGTAAACTGAAAGTTAAGAAAAAATCCTTTTCTATTCTACCAGTAGCAGAAAAAAATCCCACACATAAATATATAAAGTGATAAAAAGATTCCTTGAAACTAATCTTAAGTCAATTTCTATAAATAAGACTCTTTTTAAATATAGTAACATAGAAAGTGACTGCAATCTGCCCAACCTCTGCATACTTTCCTTAATCCCTGACCTTATCTTATATCTAGCATAGCCTTATGTTTATACCATGCTTGCTTTGACGCCTTCACAGTATTAACATCTACCGCTTCCACTGGAAGGCTATGCACAGTGGTGGGATTCAGCCCGTTCGCACAAACCATTTCTTAAAAAATGATCTATTCACGCGAAACATTATTCTTAATTACCTATTATAGGCTGCACCCCCCCCCCCTTAAAGTGGTTGTGCAGCCTATACCGTATTAGCTCGATTATAACACAAGGTTTTTTGAAAAAGACCCCTCGTCTTATAATCGGGGTTGTCTTATAATCAGACCTCAAATAGGTCTGACTATGAGACTAGGATCCAGATCTCCCGCAACGGTGCAGGTGACCTGGATCCTCCTGTCTTATGCCCCCCCCAAACTTACCGATGCATCTAATTGCCCGGTGTGTACCCGGGGCAGCGTGTAGACGAACTTCCGGTGCAGCCGGAAGGAGGTGTGGTTAGCAGCAGGGGTTGTCTGCGTCCTTCGCGCAGACCTTCCCCCGCACCGGTGTCAGAGATCAGCGTAGACGTCTACACACTGCCCCGGCTACACACCCGGGAATCAGAAGCACCAGTAAGTTTTGGGGCAGGGAGGTGTTAAATGGGGGGTATAAAGCATTTCTGTAGGCAGAGTGCTCTGTGAAATGCCTTTTAACCCCCTTAATGCCACTCTGCCTCCTGAAATGCCCTATACCTCCCTATATGCCACTTTGCCCCATACTATATCTTTTAACCCCCTAAATGCTTGGCATATAGGGGTATAAGGCATTTCTGGAGGCAGAGTGGCACATTGGGGGTCAAAAGGCATATCATGGGGTACAGTGGCATATAGAGGGTTAAAGGGCATATCATGGGCC
>VKOC01007283.1:0-23159 GCA_009364415.1 Spea multiplicata | reverse complement strand
GTATATAGTTCACTTTTGAAAAAAAATATTATTTTAATAATTTTATTGGTGAGATGGTAGCCATAGATTTGTCTTTTTTAATGACTTTTATTACATACTTTTTTTTATAGTCTGTTAATTAACTGTGTTATGAACATTATTAAAATCATGCTAGTGTGAAAAGTGCAAAAGACACAAATTAGTTTCCAAAGTATTTTAATGAATGTATATAGAATACACATTAAAAATCCATCATTTATTGGAAATGATGGACTCGTCTGAATGAGCCAATTTTGGGGCTCATGGCACCCCAGTCGGTGTATCTTCTATACTCTCCAGGTTTCAGATAATATTGACGTCCTCTGTAGTTGGGCTCCTCATAGAACATCCAGTAACCATCAAGAACGTTGCAGGAATGGATGTCATGGGAACGGAATCTTTCATAAACATGTTGACAATCTTCAGTAAATTCCATCATCTGGCCTTGGAAATCTTCCCTCTCGTAGATTTTCATTCTAAATGAACCATGGTGCTTTAAAATAAAAAGATTACATTAATCAGAAGCATCCCCGAAGATCAGTATTAGGTGCAACATATTGTCTTTTTAAAAGGAACACTTCATGTATTTTACTTAAATCGTTTTTTGATTTTATTGTTTTTTTTTTGGTTTTATTAAATCTGTCAACTACAGTAAAATGTATTACCTGTTGGAAAAAACACAATCCTTTGCTCACCGTGTGCTACTTTATAATGGTTTATCAGTTAGGCTTTTTGAAGAGTAACACATATGTACCGGTACTGTATTGGACTGCTTAGACTTGTGCACAAAGATATTTATTTAACTGGTCAACCTTATAATTCATTCACTTCGCTTTGCATTAGGAATTCATGTGAGCTTTATGCAGAATGATCCCATTGTACAGCGCTATATAAAACAATAAATAATAATAATATATGAGTAAGGTGATTGCCAAAAAAATCACCAATATTATCTATGCCTTATGCAGTTCCAACTTCATGCAGAATTAGTTAACTAGATTTTGCCTTTTATAATGCATCAAGCTAAAATGGTTAACTAGATTTAGTGAATATACCCTTCAATGAATATTATTCTAGGAAACCCTGACAGAACAAACATGTCTAATTACCTGGGGGCTCAGGCGACAGGATCTGATGGAATCATTGAAACCCATCCACTGTTGAAAATCAGGGTATTCTCCTCTGCTAAGAAAATACTGGTGCCCCCGAAAGTGAGGATGCTCATATAGTATCCAGTTTCCGCTTTCTACACGAACTGAATTACAGCGGCGAAAGTTAGAGGATAAGTCAGAACACTCCGAAGTACACTCATAGGAGCGGCCCTGGAAGTTCTTGTCCTCATAAAAGATAATCTGTAAAAAAGGAAAGAAATTTCAAAAGTGATAAACAGCTTACTTTAAATGTATTACAGTCTCTAGGCTGCCATTTTGAAACTACACATGAAAACCAACCAAGGCTGTTTCTTGATCAAATGGTGGCCCAGGCAAGAATACACTTTGCCCTCCTCCCTCATTGGATCCCCATTTTAAATAGAATTATATTTTTACACAATTATTATGTGTTAACACAACTTAATTTATAAACACATTTCTTACTTAGACCTGCCAGAAGCACCTTTTAAATTTGAATTCAAGAAACATCAATAATAACTAAAAAAACATATAAAAAAAGGAAAAAAACATAGATAAAAGATGTAATAGTTCCAGAATAACCATGTTATGTATAGTCTCTAATTAATAAATGTTTAAAAAAATATATAATTAGATCACATCAATGACCTTACCTTTCCCATTTTGTGTGATGCTCTCTTGTGCTCAACACAGACTGCTAAATGACAGAAAGAAAGAGCTTTTATATACATCCTGCACTGCATACATTGCGTGCAGTGCTGATTTTTACTTTTTCTTGTCCACTAAGCATGTTAGGACGTTTAGCGATTTCAACCATTATTATGCGGAAGAATATTCTGTATGACAAATAACTATTGTTTTAGTAACTTTGCTTGGTCTTTTTTAAGTTAGTTAAAACTGAATTGCTCTTTACACTATCTATCAGTCTTTTGGAATACAATTAACGAATAATTATAGAATTAACTTCAACTGGAGAAAGCAAAACAGAAAAATCTTCTATGTTATTTTCATCCCAGCCAAATATATACTTGGACAAAAGTATTGGGACACCTGACCATTACACCAACAGGGACTTTTACGACATTGCATTCTAAACACACAGAGATTAATATGTAGTTAGTCCTCCTTTGCAGCTATAACAGCTTCCACTCTTCTGGGAAGACGTTCTACAAGAATTTGGAGCATTTCTGTAGGAATTTTGCCGATTCATCCAGTAACGCATTTGTGAGGTCAGACACTGATGTCGGATGAGAAGGCCAGGCTCGCAAACTGCATCCCAAGTCATCTCAAATGTATTCGATGGGGTTGAGGTCAAGACTTTGTGCGGGCCACACCAACCTTATATAATCATGTGTTTATGGACCTTTGTCACTGGGACAGGGTCATGCTGGAATAGGAAAGGGCCTTCCCCAAACTGTTCCTACAAAGTTGGAAACATACAGTACAATTGTCTAAAAATGTCTTTGTATGATGTAGCCTATAAAGCCCTGAAAAACATCCCTAGACCATTATCTGTCCTCCACCAAAGTTTGCAGTAGGCACTATGCATTCCATTTGGTAGCATTCTCCTGGCATCAGCCAAACCCAGACTTCCAGATGGTGAAGCTTTATGATCACTACAGAGAACATACTGCTCCAGAGTTCACTGGTGGTGGGCTTTATACAACTCCATGCGACTCTTGGTATTGGGCATAGTGATCTTCGGCAGCACTGTTCTGCATGAGTGTGGTCTGTGACTTTGTGGCTCAGCTGCTGCTACTTCCAGGCATTTCCACATCACAATAATAGCACTTTCAGTGCCCTGGGGCTGATCTAGGAGGCCAGAAATTTCACAAACTGACTTGTGGCAAAGGTAGCATCCTTTGACACTGTCATGTTTAAAGTCACTGAGGTCTTCAGTATGACCCATTCTACTGAGAATTTTTCCTAATTTCAATAATTAGAAGGGGTGTCCCAATACTTTTGTTCATATAGTGTATGTATTAGACTTGTACATTTGTACAATCGTACGAATTGCAAATTTAATTAAATTTAATCTCAGAAAAGAGGCAAACCCACCAAACCTTTTTCTTTCAAATTTCACCCCCACTCTCACATTCTCTCAAACTCTCATTCACTCTCCTTCTCTCATGCTTCCGTATCTTGCAGCTCTGCTTCTTTGCTAGCATCTTCTTCAACTTTTTGTTCTTCTCTCTTCTGTCTTCCTTGTTCTTCTTTGTCTGCATCTCTGTGGATATGACATCTCCACGAACTTCCACAAAAATGGCAAACCTTCCAGTGACATCCTCTTCCCCGACTGGAGCATCAGTGGAAATGGTGTGTCTGGAAGCTCCGCCACTTTGCCCAAAGATAACCTCCAGTGAATGTCTGTAAAATTGGCTCCAATTAGGGAGGGGATGTCAGAGGAAGATCTACAAATTTTGCATAAGTTCATGGGAGTTTATCATCGGGCAAAATGGTGGAGCTTCTTGGCGGAGGATGTCACTGGAAGCTCTGCTGTTTTTCTGGGAAGTTCATGGAGATGTCATGGCTGCAGAGAAGTTCACAAAGAGGTCATTTGTGAGGAGATGAGGATGAAGAAAGAATAGAGTAGAACAAGATGCTAGGATATAGTAGAGAAGAAGCGGAGCTGCAAGACATAAAATAGGAAGGATTCAGCAGAGAAGGTAGGGAGACACTGACAGAGTGTGAGAGAGATCTGAAACAAATGAGCAGGATAGTAGTGAATTAGGGATAACAACAAATGAGAAGGTTTTGGGAATTGTTATAGACAACAAACTAGGAAACAATGCGCAATGTCAGTCAGCAGTTGCTAAGGCCAGTAAGGTATTGTCATGCATAAAAAGGGGGATCAATTCGCGGGATGAAAAATAATTTTGCCTCTTTATAAACCAAAGGTAAGACCACACCTTGAATATGCTGTGCAATTTTGGGCACCTATTCTAAAGAAGGATATTATAGCACTGGAAAAGGTGCAGAGGCGGGCTACAAAATTACTAAAAGGAATGAAACACTTTAGTTATGAAGAAAGGTGCTGTGTGGTTATATAGGAAGCAAATACATATATATGTAAGTATTGGAGTGACTGGTGTTCTGGAGGGAAGAAACAGTATTCTGGTGGCTGAGTTGAGAATGGATTGTGTAGGAGATATAAGTGAAGAAGGAAGATCAATGAGGGCGCCTTTAAAGTAGTAGTAGTAGTGAAAATGATTAATGTACTCTGTTTTGGTTGTAGTGTGAGAAATGAGTGGATTTTAGCAATATTTCAAAGAAATGCATAACACTTTTTGGATTGGTTACTCTACTTCTGTAATGTGGGCCATAGGCAAAGTGCTGATCCAACAAGGTAAATTGTGGAGCCATCGGCAACAAGATTGCAGTAAAATGCTGGGAAGGAAATAGTTGACCAGTGTTTTTTTATACCTTTATGGCTGTTATGTCATATGTTCCCTTTTTCATGTACCCACAGAATTGATATATTTCTTTTTTAAGGACAGATAGGGCTTTCTTTTTTTTATATACATACTATAGTATGAGTAATACATAAAAACAAATAGAGAAAAACATTTAATATTTTTTGAATTTTACTTATATCTTTTATATGTTAGGTGCTACTTCCAAACTAACCCTGATTTATGTTCAGTGACATGCTCCAAGTACAGCAATATCCCTAGCACACAGGTTTTGTTCTATTTTGTAATAAATTGATTTTTAGATACCACACCTGTTTTTGTTACTGTTAAGACTTTCAAGAGCCCAGTTTTTTAAAAACGTTTTTACAACCTTTAAAAACATTTTTATGTAGATATTGCTAATGAGGTATGAGTTGCACGTCCTTTATAATTGTATATGTCTTTTTTTAAATGTGTTATTAGAATTATTATTACTTTACTAAATTTGCCATACTGTAGATTTCTTTATAGACCTCAGGGATCACTCTTATAACAAGATGGTGTCACTTAGGATTTCATTATGACATCATTGTATAATTATCTATTTATTTTCATTTACATTTTATATTTTATTTTACTTTGCTTTTTTAAACTTTTAAAACTCTTTTTACTTTGACCTCCACTGTAAGTTATAAGCAACCAGGATCTGTTATTTCAGTTAAATTATGTATATATATTAATATAATATATTACATATATTCTATATTACATATATGTATATATATAGTATATATTATATTCTTAAATTATGTTTTAGAGTTAATGGCTTATGTTTAGAAAGCAAGTGCGATGTGTGTGTGTTCAAACCATGAACCATAACGGTCTGTGTTACAGACCATTAATTATCATGTATTTACTGATCGCCGTGTCCAAATTTTTTTCCTGTAAATAGGAAAACAAATATTTATTTTCATGCGCACTTTTTTGATGATGGCAAATATACTGTGGTAAGAGCCAACATCATTGAGTTCAAAACTGGTCCTTAAAAACCATAAGCTACTCTTTTTCTGGCAGCTAAGTGTACCATTCCATACAGTAAGCTAGTGAACGTTAATGGACTGAATTTCCTTTGCTCATTTTTCATCCAAACACCTGATTGTTGTATACAAAAACATTTGAATAATTATCTAGTTGTTGCAGCATGCACAATAATTTTTTAATATCGAAAACTAACATCTGCTTAGATTACACAAATAACTGTATTTCAAAATGAATTAGATTGAAATCTCCTTACTCTCATGTTAGGATATTATTGTTCTAACATATTATTCAACTGTTTATTAATGGTATATAGATAAAAGTAAGGACACAACATTGTATAAACAAAAGTAAGTTTTATTGCATTTACTTTTATTGAATTCAGTATTGAATTCTTATGAAAAATAGTGGACTCTTCTGAAGGATCCGACTCTGGGAGTCATGGCTCCCCAGTCGGTGTATCTTCTATACTCTCCAGGTCTCAAGTAATACTGATGTCCTCTGTAGTAGGGCTCTTCATAGAACATCCAATATCCGTCAAGAACAAAGCAGGAGTAGATGTCATGAAGCTTGAACCTTTCATAAACCTGGGGACAATCTTCAGTAAATTCCATCATCTGACCTCGGAAATCCTCCCTCTCATAGACCTTTACTCTGAATGAGCCATGGTGCTTAAAATAAAAACCAATAATAAAATAATCATTTTTTTAAAATGCTATTATTTTAAGAACATTGATTAAATTGTCATAGAGAAGTTCACTAGCTGAGTCACTGTAAAATTGTAGGTTTATTATTACTGATGACTTACATGAACTTGTCACTTATATGAACTTAGCACAAATGAATTGATGCTATCAAATAAAATGAAGTGTGTTAATTATGGAGTGCAAATATTTCTCAGGTTCTATAAATGTAATGCCATAAATATAAAAAAATCATATGGCAATATCCAATAAATTCATATGATAGAAATAATTACATATAAATCATATATAAACACAATTAACTGCTTGGAAAAAAATTCTGGAGCAGCTTGCTGTGAAGGTTTACCTGAGGGCTCAGACGACAGGATCTAATCGAGTCAGTTAAGCCCATCCATTGCTGACATTCAGGGTATTCTCCTCTGCTAAGATAATACTGGTGTCCTCTATAGTGAGGATGCTCATATAATATCCAGTTTCCACTTGCCACTCGGATGGAATTGCAGTGGTGAAAGTATGAGGTCATATCAGGGCATTCTGAGGTGCACTCATAAGAGCGACCCTGGAAGTTGCGACCCTCATAGAAAGTGATCTGTGGAAGGAAATAAAAAGGTATTTTCAGTATATATTAAATATCCATGACATATCACAGTGCTGAAGCATGGTTTAGGGATAATGCTTGTAATTGCTAACTTTCTCCCAAATGAAGAAGCACAACAAGGTGGAGCAATCCTATGCATACCCTTGCTGAAATAGCTTTTTGGCTGTTTAAAAAACCCACAGTTAATAAAAATAATAAAAAAATATATTTTTGTTACTGCTGAAAATATTCTGTGTAACAGCAGTATTGTATGAAATAACTATTTTTGGTCTTAAATCTTTTAAAATCTCTTTGTCCTTTTTGCCATACTGACCACTCAGTACCCAAATACCCCTGTCTCCCTTGATTCCCCTCTTTTGTAGGAGCTCAGAATGTTAGGTACCTATTACTGTGTTCTTCAACTCTAGAAGTCCTGATCTGTTTACAAAAACAGCATTAAATTACGCAACTTAAAATACCTTATTTTGCCCCTTCCCTATTTCCCTAAATCATCATTTAAAAATTACATTTTGGATTAACTCAGGTTATCGTGTCTAATATTAAACTTAGTCTGATGATCTGAAACAAATATGTTACAATTATGCAAAAATAGATACTTTTTCACTGCACTGTATATAAATAAGTTTAGCCCAAATATCATATAACAAAAGTCCTGCCCCTTTTGGCTTTTGCAATGTTGAGTGGCATGGAAGGTGATATTTATAAAGCCTTTTCGTAATAGTAAAGTAAAAATAAAAAATAGCCTGGACGTGTGCAGCAAATCCCCCCAAAAAAGGGAAAGGACCTATATTTGTTTAATATGGCTGTGTAATTGTTTGACACATATGTGAACACCTATACCATACCTGACAAGGGGATATTACAACTAGTAAAAATGTTAACGTAAGTTTATAAATTTTATTCATTGACTACCGTTTTGGCAACTAAATGAGCCATTGAGCAGCATTGGTGAGATCCTTGGTGAGATTATTGCCAGTAGAGCTCAGTATCCACATAGGCATTAGCAATACATGGATGGAATTTTCCAATGATTAGAAATATCATATCTGTACATTTCTGTTCTGTATATCTTTTTAAAAAATGAAAGCATGCATTTCACATTTAAAAAAATATTGTGCTGTAATTAATGAAAGCTTAAATATGATCTTACCTTTCCCATGTTAAATATTAGTTGATATGCTCAAGCAAGTTTTTCTGTTTAAGAACTAGCGGAAAGGTCTTTATATAGATGTCCATCCCTGCTGATTCCTGCACATAAGTAATGCTGACTGGTTTTCTGTGCAGTAGGTAAAATGTTTAGCTATTGTATTCTTTACTGTGTTAAAGAAGGTTCTTTGTTTCTGTTTCACCCGCATTTTGTGACTCTTCCTAGACAGCATTAGGGTTAGCCAGAACAAGCTTGATGAGTGCATGAATGAGTGCGTCATAAAAAGTTTGCATTAAAGCCACATTATGTATGTTTTCTTTCAATTATGTTTTTATTATGTAAAGATAGATCATCATAACATTTTATATATGATATGAGAATTCCGTATCAGGGGGGCCTGGAATATTCATATCTCATGTTCTAATTACATGTAAGTCAAGTTCCAAGTAAAAATCTTTCAAATGTTCATCTCTCTAAAGTAATAGTAATAGTAGATATATTAAAAAGCATGCATTAAGATACCCCATCTTTACGCATCCCATGAGAGCAGATGCGTTAAAATAACTGTCCAGGCCCCCGGGCATTCTGCCATCCACTCATTTGGGGTAGGGAAGGTTAAGTATTCATCACAATGCAAGGGTTTCCCAGACCTTTAGCCCTATACCACTATATTCTCGTATGTTTGAATTATGGATTAATATTAACCAGTAGGTAAGGGTTGTTCATTCCCCAGTGTCATTAGCACCACTTCAGTAGGAATTCCAATAATTACCAATATCTAGCCCTGGGAAGGGCAACAAAGTTCATCTTTTTTATCTTTTGGGTGCTAGTATAACATAAAGCGAACATAATAAGAGGATGATTCTTTCCTTATTCAGTGTCTTGAATTTTCATATACAGTATATCAAGGCCAAACATGATTCATCAAAGCAAATGGGCTGTTAACGTACGTAATGGCTTCAGTATTATTTTTTACCTATATGTGGGGGGTAAACCTGTAACATTTCAGACTTAGGAAATGTGACTTTTTAATTGAGTCGTAAATGCTTGGCTAAGTAGTATTTCCATTGAAAATTGAAGTGTCAATTATGATTTTTATCAAGATATTATATTTCTCGTACACAATGTACATAGTCTTAGGTAAGGTTCCTACTGTCACTCAAGCTGTTGATATCCGCAGGTCTGAAGAAATATAACTTCATATCTCAACGCTCCACTCAGACCATGATCATGAAAGAAAGTGGGAATTCGCAGAATTATAGGGCCTGGGCGCAATCTTCAGAGATCTCCATTGTTTGTCCTTTGAAGTCTCCTCTTTTATAGATCCTAATCTTGTATGAGCTATGATGCTAAGACAGAGATAGAAAAAAAAACAAGTTATACTCAAGATTTTATAGCAGTCTTCAGAGATAAATAACCACATGATTTTTTTTATTTTCTAACATAATTTTTCACGTTAGGAACAAATGTTGACAATTTCAGAATGTATGTTGAAAATGTATTGATATAGCTGAAGACTTCCATAAACTTGATTTAAGGTAATCTACCTACAACACTTTTGTGTATGTGGGTAGATTACATATACAATTTGAGTTTATGAATCACTAGTCTTAAAAAGTCTAAAACCAAACATGGGATTTTTATCAAACCACCCATTATGATACTTACTTGGGGAGTCAAACGACAGGATCTGATGGCATCATTGTAGCCCATCCACTGGTGGAAGTCAGGGTATTCTCCCCACCACAGGTAGTACTGATGCCCTCTGTAATTGGGGTGCTCATAAAGTATCCAGTTACCACTGTCTACTTTGATCAAATTGCAACGGTTGAAGTAAGAGGAGATGTCATATAGGAGTTTTTTTTATAGGAGTTGCAGAACACACATTAACCCTTACCCTCTAATTTATTATGTGGGCCTCTTACTCCCTGAATTTTAAAAATGCCTTTTTGGGTCCTGTCTTTATAACTCAAAACGCATAAATACTTTATGAGTCTCTATTTGTCATACTCCACAATGAGGGACTACCCCTCCACCAAATCATGAATCATGCATTTGGTGGAGGGTGTGGACCTCATTAGGATCTCTATATGTATAGAGGTGTTTCGAGTGCTGTTTTGATAGTAGTGAGGTGTTAGGTGATTGCGGATATCCATCTATTTATTTGAGTTAGTAGTTAGTTTAGATGTTTAATAAAGGTTAAGTTTTAATCTTGGGGGAGGTTCCTATCTCCTGTCTTTATAACACATGCTTATGTATGCTCTTGTGTGTATCTTTGGGCAGACTAGATGGGTCAAATGGCTCTTATTTGCCAATACATCCTATGTTTACATCTTTCTATTACAATGTTTACATTTTTGTATTAATGTTAATATCCATTTTGTTATGTTGTCAATAAAAATGTTATTGGTAGTTTTCACTCCCCTCTTGTTAAATCTCTATGGAATCTGCTGACAATCAGGAGCTGTGAAGGGCCAATACAGACTTTCTATCCTAGGAAAAGGCTCCAAGAATTGCCAGATATATAAAAATACACACTTTCCAGTGTCACACTTTGGCAGAAAATGTGTTTGTGTTTCATACGTTGTATGAATAAAATAAATTCTTCTTGAGAGTTACTAAATTACATAGCTAACAATAGATCACTAAGTTACACTAAAAAGACTCTTCCCTGAACCACACCAAAGAGAAAATACCTAAAACAAAAGTGTCCCCCCTTTATGATAGAAGGCTACTCATTGTACATCATGTGGAACAAGGGTATCATTCAAAATGAACTCTACCTAAATGCATTTTGAAAGGTCATCCAATGGATACAAGTCTAGTTGCCAATCCATTTATACTATGCCAGCTTAATTTGCTTAGAGGGTCCCCTGAAGAGGAGGCAAGGTGAAATATCTCCCACAGAAAAAATAAGAAAATAAATAAAAATAAAACAGTTGTGCCTTGCAACCTTCTTCCACTGACAACTTGATTTTTGTGAATTGACTCATAGTTGTTGAGTTGTTGAATTGAATGAAATTGGTATTTTTACAAGTGGTATTAATATTTAAATGTATTATTACAGCTTTATCGCATTCCCATGCACTATGAAGTTAGGGAGATGATATACTCAACTCTCCCAAAGACGGACAGTTAGTGAAGACATCCCAAACTACAGTATATGGTAAAAATGTCGTTGTCGTTATATCTCTGCTTCTTTGATGATTTATCAATTACTAATACAATTTAGCATTATCTTCTCACCTTCTGCCTTTAATTGTTATTCCTTTGATGATGATTTACTGATAAAAATTGGCATAAGTACTTCACAATTAAATATTAATTATATTTCCATTTTAGATGGATCTGGAATGTATTTTATTGGATAAAGCAGTAAAATATTTTGTGCCATATTACAATATTGGTCCTTATGGTTTTATTTTTAATCACATGTGAATGACCAGAGGATGAAATGACTACTGGTATTTTTGTTGACAAGCCCTTGATTTTATGGTGCTATTCATCTACCTCAAATCATTTTAACTGTGGAGAATTGTTGTGTAATAGCCACATTGTTATAAGGAAGGCAAATTAATTCTGTCTGTTTATTCATATTGGGTGGTTATTTATTTTTGGATATTAAAAAAATGTAATAGTATTTTGCTTTTCATTTCATGTGATTTAGCGATGACACTATTAAGTCGTAAAGTGCATGGGCAATTGAAGAGGTAACCCACATTTTAAAAGTGTATTTGTTATTATCTTAAGCATTGCTATAACATGTGAGTAAAGTAAATAATAAATAATAATAATACAATACTGTATTTTAGATGGTTTCCAACAAGAGTGCGCTAGATCTGTCTAGGGGTTAGAGCCATGAAGACATTGTGCCACTTTCATGACACATTCTCAACTGCTATTGCAATTGCAGGGGATATCTGAGGCTCTGTCTGTACTCCAAGATGCATATTGACAGACAGGTAAGTACATGCAAGAGATAACAGTCTTACACCAGGCTGGTATACAAGAATAGATTGTATTGATGAAAGGTGGTTGATCAGGAACAGGACTGGTGTATACCGTAGAATAGAGCATAAACACACTGCTTGGAAGGTAGGTAAGTCTGGGACACGCCAGGGTCTGGTACACAAATCAGGATCGAGAATGTAGTCAAGGTCATACACAGGAAATCGGAAGAAGTAAACAGATCTTTAGCTGCAAGCAGACTAACAGGAACCCAAGCCAAACAAATGCAAAGGCCCAGACTGTAGGGCAGATCAGGTATAAAAGGGCAGGGCTAAACTCAGGTAACGAGACTCAGCTGTCCCAAGTCATTGGATAGGTCTGCTCCTGAGAGGGAAGGATGACCACTAGTGGCTGAAGATAGAAAATAGTTCAAATAATTATTGCATGGTCCAGGCTGGCAGGGTGGATCCTGACAACTCTAGAGTGTAGAGTATCAGAGCAGCTATACTACATGTTCTAGAGGTGATTGAAAACAAATTAGTGGAGGGTATGACAGTTATATAATTTTTTTCCTATGATATCATAAGTCACTTTGCTAATAGACATTCATAAAGCGATTATATCTCACGTAATAATGTGTGATTCCTTAATATCACAGACACTAGAGGCATTCTTTCTTTAGAAGATATGTGTACTTGGCTGGTAAACTTTAACTGGTAACTTATCTAAAACAAATCTAAAACTCTGTCAAAATTACTGCGCAAAGGAACAAGTTTAAAATAAAGGCATTAATGAAACAACTCTTTTGTATGTGTTTACTAGTCGTGATGTATTATTGAAACAACACTATCTTCCAACTTCGGACATGTTTTAACCTACTTATATATTAGGTTCTGTTAGGATAAAATTACTTGGCTTTTTACTAGTAGTGTTATATTACAATTAATGTATAACAGTCATGTGAAGAAACAATTAATGTTATAAGAAAACAATACAAAAATGCACTTTAATAGTAGATTTTTATTATTTATTTATAGCTGGCATGTTATACATTTTAATGGAGATACTGGACTCTTCTGAAGGAACCAACCCTAGAGTTTGATGCACCCCAGTCGGTGTATCTCTTGTACTCTCCAGGTTTCAGGTAATACTGACGCCCTCTGTAGTTAGGTTCTTCATAGAAAACCCAATGACCATCAAACACATTACAAGAATGGATGTCGTTGTAACGGAACTGCTCATAAACCAGGGGACAATCTTCAGTGAATTCCATCATCTGACCTCGGAAATCTTCCTTTTCATAGATCCTAAGTCTGAATGGGCCACGATGCTTTAAGAGGATAAATAAGAATTGTTTGTTCGATCAAATCACTTCTAGTACTTTGTGTGATAGTACTATACTTCTTTGCAAACTTACAGGCATGTGAAATTTGATATTATTTAATAAATGTATTTTTGAATCATAGCCTACATTTACATTTAAGGTATGGAATACTCACTTGTGGAGTTAGATGACATGACTTAATAGAATCATTGAAACCCATCCATTTTTGGAAGTCAGGGTACTCGCCTCTTCTAAGGTAATACTGGTTTCCTCTATAGTTGGGTTGCTCATAGAGTATCCAGTTTCCACTTTCTACTCGAATGGAATTGCAACGACCGAAGTACGAAGACAGGTCAGGACAATCAGAGCTGCATTCATAAAAGCGGCCCTGGAAGTTCCTGTCCTCGTAGAAAATAATCTGTCAACATAAAGAAAAGGAAATAAACTCTGTTGAAATCCTTTGATGCTATAAGTGATAAGAATAGATCACAAATTAAAATCCTTTGATTACAGAACATATAATTCTAGTTGCCACCACAACATCAAAAAATCGTTTTACCTTCCCCATGCTGGTTGATGCTTTGATACAAGTGCTTGATGCTGTTGGGTGAAACCAGGGATGTTCTTATATACACCTTACATTGCTGACATTTGCATACGTTAAGCATTATGTCATTATGTTTTTGTGTGCAGTAAGGTAAATGTATGGCTCTATTGTTCAGTTTGTAATAGACTGTTCTGTGCTTACATGAGGCTATTGTTTATAATTGCTTACTAAGAACTACACATTAACAAGGTATACAAAAGAATAGAAAAAACTGTATAAGTTCTCAGCACATACTAATTATTGCATATAAGTAAATAATACTGTCTAACTTTACTCTGCCTTTCTCACACTTTAATTGTCTTTAAGAATCCATTTCTCAAAATGCAATCTTTCATTTCTACCTAGCCATATATGGAAGTAATAATAAACACACACATATAAATATATGTATATATTTCATGAAACCTGTGAGAATAACTAGATGTGAATAACTTCAATGCATAAATGCACCAGCTTATTGGTATAATGGTTGAAAATATGTATTATCGAGCATTATATTAATTGCCTGCTGAAGTACTATTTACAGAAATATCCATAACGCAGGAGCACGCTAAGGTGCTGTATGGCGGCGGTCATGAAATCTCTCCTGCTCACCAGAGCTCAAAGCTCCTAGAAAGAAGTAGGATTCAGAAGGAATAGGGTCCTTGCAGTGATTATACTCTGGATAATCTCCTTCCCTGATCAGCATCATGCTCAGCATATAGCAGGACAGGGTGAGAAGGTGAGAGCAGTGAGTGGGGACAATCTGAATAAGCTACTGTCTTACTGGTTGTGGGTCTCAAAGGAAAGAGATATAACGGCAGTCTCCATGTCAGGGGATGGAGACAAATGTTTTTATGTCAGCTATTTTCACCTCCCTGGTATTCTCTGTTTTGAATTACTTTGCACTGTTGCGATCTATCTTTGTGGCTTTCTTCATTAAAATAAATAATCTTCCAGGCGCACGTTTCACCATGCCAAATGCCTGTCTATGTTTAAGCTCCCTCACTGTATTAACTTCTACCACTTCTGCTAGAAGCATATTCCACTTACCTACAACCTTTTTATTACATCTAATCATCTGACCTAGTTTTGGACCAGTGGTGTACAACTCCTAAAAACAAGCATTTTAATTAATTTTAATTAAGATGCCTGTGCATTAATATGACTGGAGTGGTGCAGCACTGTTTTAGACAATGATCTCATGTCCTAGTATCTCTCCTCCCATGAAATATACATTATTCATGCCTTTCCTTTATGCATTACAATGTTTCTGTCTCCTCCTCCTCATCATCATCATCTCTCACTCTTCTTTGTACCTTCCAAGCTATGCATGTTGAGTTAATTATATGTCCCTGATGATTATTATAATGCAGGCCTTTCATAATTTTAGTAGTTCCTCTCTGAACTCTCTCTAGGATATCTACATTCTTCGGGAAATGGGGTCTTCAGAACTCAATACTCTATGTGAGGTCTGACCAGAGATCTGTAAAGTGACTTAATAACCTTCTACCTATTAAGTGCTCTGGCTATACAACCCACAACTGGTGGCACTGTTTTGTTGCATTGCTCCAACAGTAAATCTATCCTAAGAATAATCAGGGCACATTAACAATTTCTTTTGGTTCATATATTCAAGTTGACTATTGAGTTAAAAATCTGAACTATTCATGGGAGCTATCCTTAACAAACCCAATGAAGAGAATGAGTGAGTTGAGGTCTATTCTAGACGAGACATGAGATTAGGTCTGTATCTCTGCACTCTTCTTCATCATTATGAGCACATAATAGTTGGGCCCAGGGGATCCAAGTTAAACCATTAAAATTAGAAATCAGTCCAAAAAGTTTTTTTTTAACCTGCATAAATTCAACTCCCCTGCCGTCATGCATAATGGAAGTTAAGAGAGATTTTTGCAAGTAAAAATGTGAATTGAGAACAGTGACATTTGTCAAACGCCAGTGAAGGTAGTAAACCTGACAAATCTTAGGACTTCTGCAATAAGTATGTTCAAACAATAGCCTTTAGCCTGGGTAGCACTTAAATAACACATTTTCATGTCATTGTCAGGATGTTTTGCAAAGCAAAGACTTGCAGTTCATCGTAAGCATGCATTAACAATAGAACATAAACCACAACAGGTTCAAACACAAAAAAAGAATGAAAGAGCTACACTTTCGCCTTAGTGGACAAGAAAAAAAGGTCCTATTATGAAGTATGCAGTCATCAGCACTAAAAGACATATATAATGGATTATTCTCTGTATTCAACCAATTAGATATTCAATATGGCAAAGGTAAGAACAATTATTTTAAGTTATTTAATATGTATTATGAGCAGACTACTGTGAAGTTACTTGTCTACTAACCTTACTTTAAACATTAACCTGCATAACTGAATACACTTAAAAGGACTCCAAATACTCAAAGCAGGGCTGATTTAAGTTCAGAAAGGAAGCCAGGTGCCAAAATAAATGTGTGTGAGTGTGTGTGTAAATTGCATGGGAGCAGTATAATCAGTTTAATTGACAAATAATGTATATGAGTTGCAAGATCAATATTTAAAAAAAGGCCCTAGATAACATTTTCTCAACCAAAATCACATAATAACCGGTTACTTAAATCGATAATAGATTTACTGTTGTTTTGCAGATCACCTTTTATGAGGACAAGAACTTCCAGGGCCGCTCATATGAATGTTGCTCTGACAATCCAGACCTTCATTCCTATTTCAGCCGCTGCAACTCAGTTAGAGTTGAAAATGGAAATTGGATACTTTATGAACGAACCAACTACACCGGTCACCAATATTTCTTGAGGAGAGGAGAGTATCCTGATTTACAGAAATGGAAGGGTTTTAATGGCTTCATCCGATCATGCAAGTTGACTCCCCAAGTAAGTCGCATTATTAGACCATAAGAGATTCAACACATGAAGAATAAACCACCTATGCATGAACGTTATAGGCACATTGTGATTGGTTACAAAAAGGTTAATCTGTAATAGGATCTCAGGTGTCTCCTATGTAGCGGTAGCCATACATGATAAAAACATGGATAAAATTACCACATTATCCAGCTGATAATAATAATAATTTTTTTTTTCACATGAATCAATTTTATCCCCGAACAAACATTTACAGCTGTGCTCCATTCAGGCATAAGAATTAATCCAATTGTTACCCTAGAAGAAAATTGGTGTTTTGCATACGAACATAGCTGAGAATCCCACAGAAGCAAATGTTACTATACATTTAAGAAATATTGAAACAATATATTTTTCCTTTCCTCCTTTTGGATGCTAGAATGATTATATTGATATGCATGTCAATATTCCACAAATACGTTCAAAAGCACCTCAATATCTTAAACTTTTGACAGAAATTTGGTCCGGTAAGATCCTTATGAGAAGAGAAAAAAGACCAAGTTCTGATACACCGCTTTTAGGAGGTTTTCATCAATGAAGTGGGTTGAAATAGCTAAAATAGAAGAGGTCATTTAGGATATTAAAATGTCAGAGTTTTACAGTAGTAAGTTCAGCTTTTAACTAAAACATGCGTTACTAATATCTTAAAGCACCAGGGTCCATTCAGGATGAAGATCTATGAAAGAGAAGATTTCAGAGGTCAAATGATGGAGTTTACAGAAGATTGTTCTAATGTTTATGAGCAATTCCGTTACCATGACATCCACTCCTGCCACATCCTTGATGGTTATTGGATGTTCTATGAAGAGCCCAACTACAAAGGACATCAGTATTATTTGAAACATGGAGAATACCGAAGATACAGTGACTGGGGTGCCAAAGATGCCAGAGTTGGCTCCTTTAAACACATTCAGTATTTACAATAACCTATGCAAAATACATGTAATTTATAATACTATGGTAATCTGGTTTTGTATTGATGGTCGTTACAAAAATAAAAAATATCTTGTTACCAGTTACACTGCTTATATGAGTTAATGTTACATCAATTGTTATGTTAGACTTAATAAATTGATGATTGAAACTAAATTTGAAATGGCTGTACTAAAGTAATACACTAGTATTATTATTATTAAAAGTAATAAACTAGTCTAACTAACAGAGGCGGCCATTATTGTTCTGCAGAATCACCTCCACATGAGTTTGCCTACCCTCAGTTGTTCAGCTGTGCAGGAAATGTGTTTGGATCAAACAAAAGATGTTTGATATTCTTGCAGCATTGAAGCACACAAGAAGTCAACACTACAGGAAAAACAATAGAGTAAGCAGCATCAAGTGTATATCTCCCAATTGGAGACTCCAACATCCATGTCGCAACACACGAGATCAGGCTGTCTTTTGTCTCGTGGACTCCCCACTGTCAGCAGAAGCCAGAAGCCTGTAAAAGCTTCCGGCGCAAACGCCATAAAACTGTTACAGTTTTAACTGCCCGATCGCGCGATCAGGCATTCCCATCCAGGTCGCAAAATACCAGAATAAGTCTTTTGGAGGGTAATGCATTTTCGTTTTGAACTTCTCTAAACAGTTATACTACAGGAAAGGAAAAAATAAGCAGATTTAAGCTCATATATTCTGTCAAGCAAGGGTGTATGTATATAATTTGTGGAATGACACACCTGCACCGCCTCCTCTGTCCATGAGATTTTCTATAGCTGGTATCATGAATACCATTAAAGCTGTAACATTATTAATTATTTTATATTCATCTTGAGCCATACTCCTTGCGAGATAAAAATGCTTTCCTAAAACACCATAAGCCCTCTGCACAGGACCATTTTGAGTTAGGTTCCTTGCAAGAAAGGTATTCAACCTCATTTGGACTGCTTTGGAAGATCTGCACGCAAGTTTGCTAATTCATATTTTGTCTTATTATGCATGTTTTTCTCTAAATGTACCAAATATGTATTTTTCTTTTTTCCAAATGCATATTCCCTTGCTTCCGATCCCCTCCTCATCTAGCCTATCACTCTCTTATTCATCTCTCTCTTTCCTCTCTTCTAGCTTTCCTGAAACATTGCAAGCTCTCTGCAAGGCGCCATCTTGAGCCAAGCAGTAACCCACCCTCCTACCCATCTATCCATCTTATTTATACATGCTATTTTGCATCCTGACACCACATAACCCTAATGACTGCTACAAGAGAGCTAATGTTCCCTTTTTTCACCCCTCATTTTGTTTGTCACCCATATAGGGAGAGAGACTTTTACCAGCTAAGTTAGTCATTCATGCCACATTTAATTTACTTGATATCTTTGTGAAAGCAGTTTTAGGACTTTATACCAACCTGACTGCTAAACTACTTTATTTAAGGTTTTAATTGAATTGCTTATTGTATCAGGGCTACCCCTATCACCTTTGATTTTTATTCTGAACCTAGAACCTTTGTCTAGGGGTACTAGCTGGTATATGAAAATATAAGCCTAATTTGGCAATTACATTATTTTAGCCCTGACAAACCCCTTTGGAAAAATTATGCCAAACTATCCTAATATAGTACATTCAAAATGCAAGTACTCCCTTTTAGTATTCCAGTTTCCGAGGTATGGAAAATACAGATATCACGGCTTAGTTTTATAGCTTCTATTGGTTTAGAACTATAGCTTTTGCCCTACACAACAAACTTCACAGAAATATGAGCAGTTTAATTCATGGCGGTATTTGGGTAAACCAAATGTGTGAATGTCTGGTAGTAGAGGGGTTAAATCTCTGAATCTGCTTATGTCTGGTGATAGAGTGGTTAATTATCTGAAACTGATTATGTCTGTAATGATTGTATGTATATTATGTATATTATTAAATATGAAATCAACATGGTTGACAAGGGTTCCTGATAATTAGTGTATATATATATATATATATATACACATAATAAAAATCATTTTATGTGTATGTGACAGTGTGTGCATATACATATGCACACACTGTCACATACACATCCGTTTCATAGTGGGTACACTATCCATTAAACTATAACTTTGTTTTTTATTTTGTTTGTATATCCTTGTATGTGATGGTTGAGTTGAGAATCCACCTCTCTGTCTCACAATCTTTGCTATTCTTACCAGTAGAAAATATATTTATAAATCACTTGTATGAAAATACTTTTTTTCTTGTTAATATGCATGTCTTGCTCTGGTATATAATTAGCCATCAATAGGTAAAACAAGTTATATTAAAACAGTTTAGAAAGCTCTCTCCCTACCCACACCTTTAATCACCATTAAGTGTTCTTTGCCTGTTTAAAATGATAGGCTAAGTAAAGAAATAAACAAAATGTGCATTGTATTTATATTCTTTTTATTTGAGTAACTTAACCGTAATGCAATAATAACATATTTGAAAATATGCCATAAACAAAAATGAAGTTTTGTGGCATGAACATTTTTAGTATAAATCTATGGCTCTTCTAAAAGAGCCAACACGACTGTTTATGGCACCCCAGTCGGTGTATCTTCTGTACTCTCCAGTTTTCAGGTAATACTGACGTCCTCTGTAGTTGGGTTCTTCATAGAAGATCCAGTATCCCTCGAGCACATTGCAGGAGTGGACATCATGATAATTGAATTGCTCATACACATGTGGACAGTCTTCAGTAAATTCCATCGTTTGACCTCTGAAGTCCTCTCTCTCATAGATTCGCAACCTGTAAGAGCCTCTGTGCTGTAATTGTTTTAAAATAAAGTATTATACTGGTTTGAATGTTTTTTCAGTAGTTTGACAATAGTTCTAATTGTAAGTACTCCAATACAAAAAAATGTTATATACCACATTACAAAATATTTATTAAAAATATAGTTAAACAAATATAGTTTATATATCTTAGAACATACAATATATGGACAAAAGTATTGGGACACCAACAGGGGCTTTGATGACATCACATTCTAAATACATAGACATTAATATGTAGTTTGTCCCTTTTTGCAGCTATAACAGCTTCCACTCTTCTTAGAAGGCATTACACAAGATTTTGGAGTGTTTCTATGGGAATTGTTGTGCATTCATCCCGTAGAGTATTTATGTGGTCAGGCACTGAAGGATGAGAAGGTCTGGCTCGCAATCTTCCTTTAATTTCATCCCAAAGGTGTTCGACGGGGTCGAGGTCAGGGCATTATGTGGGCCAGTCAAGTTCTTCCACACTAAATTCATCCAACCATGTCTTTATGTACCTTGTTTTGTGCACCACTATATCGGGCTACGTCCAGTGAAGGCAACTCTTAATGATTCAGTATACCAAGAAAACTTGGAGAATGCCATGCTTCCAACTTCCAAATGAAAGAAACAGTATGGGAAAGGCCTTTTCTATTCCAGCATGACTGTGCCCTGGTGCACAAAGCAAAGTCCAGAAAGACACAGTTGGATGAGTTTGGTGTGTAAGAACTTGACTGGCCAGCACAGAGCCCTGACCTCAACCCCAGGAGGGTTGGAGATTGCGAGCCAGACCTTCTTGTCCAACATCAGTGCCTGACTTCACAAATGCTCTACTGGATGACTGGGCAAAAATTAATGTCTATGTTTTTAGAATATGGTCCCTGTTGGTGTAATAGTCAGGTGCCCCAGTACTTTTTCACATGCACATTAGGTTTCCCGTGACTTTAAGAGCCTGACTTACTTGGGGGGTTAAGCGGCAGGATCTAATTGAGTCATTGAATCCCATCCATTGCTGAAAGTCTGGGTATTCTCCTCTTTTTAAAAAGTACTGGTGTCCTTTGTAATTGGGAAATTCATATAGCATCCAGTTTCCATTTTCCACTCGAATTGAATTGCAGCGACTAAAGTATGAGTGCAGATCAGAACAATCAGAACTGCACTCATAGGAGCGGCCCTGGAAGTTCTTGTCCTCGTAGAAGATAATCTGCAACAACAACAAAGCCATAGTTAAAAGAACAAAGGCTTAAAGAACAGACAATGTAAGTATATAAAAATAAGTCTGGCGCATACTTTGGAACGTGGTGTTAGACTACTTTTAAAATTTTGTACTAGAATATACTTTATACATAATCCTAAACGTTTTTCATTCTACAATATATATCGCATTATAATATAGAGTCCATTACTATTTAAACTCATGAGCTACAAATTGCAAAAGTATACTTCTGAACAATCAGTAAAAGATATATCAAATAATTTCAAACTCGTGGAAGCTCTGTCCACCAACTCAGCAATCTAGGCAGCTGCCTAGGGCTGGTCAGGTCTGAAATAACTGTGCAGTACATGAAGCAATTGCTTTAGGGCCCCTGGCGTTCTGAGGTGGTCCTACTGCTATTCCCCCAGGGCCTGGTGCTCTCACAGGTCCATACCTCTTATCTGTCTCATGAAGCAGTGATTGAATTGGGCCCCATGACATGTGGCAATCATCGTCACTGATACTGTGTGCTGAAAAGTGATGTCATTTCTGGGTGCGCAGCACAGTGAGGGAGCTACAGGCCACCATAAACATATAGGAGGGTGGAACATGCAGTACTGTGTGTATGTGTGTAGATATAAGTATCTATATATACATATATATGTGTTTGTGTGTGTGTATATGTGTGTGTTCTGTATATGGAGTGTGTGTGTGTGTGAATGGAGGATCAGAATAAAAGTTTGAAATAACCTGCAAACTGTTGAAGGCAGACAAGCAACATAAAAAAGGGAGAGAAGATTGAGGGATATCAGCAAGCAAGGTGAAAAAAAGAGATAGGGCGAAATAAATTGTGAGAGAGGGAAGAATAGAGCAGAAGGAAGACTACATGAGGTAGAAAGCAGAGGAAAAGGAGAAAAAGGGACTTCAGCTGGGGCTGAACTATGTTTTGGGTAAATATAATTTCTATCATACACCATTACCTTTGCCATTTTGTCTTGGCTATGCTGAAGAGTCTATCTCTCAGTGGTGTCCCTGTGATTTATAACTAGCCTTTTATAGTTGTACCTGTTGTGCCCTGTATGCATTAGGTATAGTGTTCTTTTTTCTGTCCAGTAAGGAAAATGAATAGGTCTTTTCACTTTATGGTGGAGGTCAGTCCATTGCAACTTGTTGTACAGAACTATTGTCTGTGTTTTGTTGGTTTTTTTGTGTGCTTGTGTGCTTAGTCTAGAAGTTTTGTTGATGAATGAAAGCATCTGCTGAATATTGTGAATTTATTATCCTATGTAGTAAGAGAGAGCGCAGACATTTAGTTTAAAGACATGTTCAAGTTTAAATTTTTTTTTTAATAAATCATGAATAAATGGATATTATTGTTTTACATGATCAACATTTTATAATTAACTTGAGGCGTGTAGTGAAACACAAACAGAGTTTAGTGGTAAG
>VKOC01007282.1:0-13403 GCA_009364415.1 Spea multiplicata | reverse complement strand
TTGGTTTTCTAGTTCATTAAGTAATTTGTGTGCTAGATAAAACCAATATTTCTATACTAATTACTGGAACATTTGCTATATTGTTTAAAAATGTGTAATATACATAATCTTATTTCTCCATTTCCACACTAAATATTCTTGTCTGGCATATTTACCAAAGATGTAAATTACAGGTAACTCACAAATCAACTAACAAGTACTCTGTGGGAGGCAAGTCTCGTCTCCTCCCATCTCATTCTGGTCGGATTAGGGTGTGAAAAACTAACAAGGGGGCAGGTAAAATATCTGCATTTGCTGTTCCTTAATAACTCAACGCACAGCCATTAATGTCTAATGCATACCCAGGTCAGACACACACTAACATGCATTCCCAGGCAGACAATAATAGGCAAACACTAACATATATACTCAAACACATACAAACATAAAGACACACTAAAATACCCAGGCAGACAAGCAAATACCAGACACACATACCTAGGCAGCCAATAAATCTCCATCGCAAAAAAATCAAATATTTCCGCCAGAGCACAAAGTTTGCACCAAAAGGGTAACATTTCCAGATGTTATTAAGGTCCCAGTCATTAACATATAAAGGTTTATAGATTTGTGCAAACTTGGTGCCCATGGCAGGACGTTTTAGTTAAAGAAAAAAATCATTGTGCTATAAATTCAATGCAGTGTAATGTTCATTGACAAATTAGTTTTCAAAAAAATACAGATTTTATGCAAGATTGATCTATTACAGTGTACAAAGATGTAACATCAAAGGTAGCCCAAATATTAGAATTTTTCTATTCCATATTCTCTAATTTCTATAGCATTGCTTTAATAAAATGTGCAGATAAATAATATAAATCTATATTTGTCTTACTTTCTCTGGACAAATGTTTACTTGAGTCTCAGGCGACATCAAAGCCATTTTAATGTGTTTATTGTCAAGTGAAGCTGGACCCTGAAATTCCCATCTACTGTCTGGAGGAGTCTGGTCAGCAGTGGTCTTCATGACCTCTGACCTGGAAACAAGGCCACATTACTTAACTATTCACACAGGAAACACAAGAAGAGTAAAAATGTGAAATATTTGGCTGTAGCAGAAGGCAGCTTGTTCGCCAAAGGACAGGAGCATTAAAGCATTGGAAGTTGCTTGCAGACGTCCGTCAAAATGGCGGTGCTTCTAGTAACATCCTCTTGCCTGATCCTCCTATTGGGTGGGAGATCGTCACCAAAAACAACGCGATTTTGCCTTAAGGGGAACTTCCTCCAAAATCCAACCACTTTCGGTGACATCCTCAACGAGAGGTTATCTTCAGGTAAAATCGCAAAACGTCTGGGCACATCCTCTCCCCCACATCCTCCAATCAGGGAAGAGGATGTCATTGGAAACTCCGCCATCCTTCTGGAAGTTCACCAGGAGGTCATGTCTGCAGAGTTGCAAACGAATAAAGAAGCCAGAAGAGAGAAGAACAAGAGGATGGAAAAGATGCTAGAGAAGAAGAGACAGAAAGCGAAATCGGTAGGTGAAGAAGGTTGGGAGAGAGCATGAGAGAGAGATGAGAATGAGAGTGTGAGTGAGTGCGTGTAAATGAGTCCACAAAATCTGGAATGAAAGCTCTGAGATTTTTGTTTTAGTTTATTTAACTGGGGGTTGACAAAATATGCAAATTTACAATTCATATGAATCCAAATGCACAAGTCTACTACTTATTATGTGCTGTTTACCCATTGTACATCACTGCAGAATATGGTGGCTCTATATTAAAAAATAATTATACTAATGTAATTCATAATTCAGTGGCATATAAATTAGCACAGGTGTACTATAATAGCTCATATGTTACAGCCAATGTAACGGGCAATGGTTGTTTATGTGGACAGTTACTTAAGATACTGTGCAACCCTACTTAACAGTATGCTTTTGTTTACCAGAAGGGTAGAAACAAATATTTTCTTTTGTAGCTTTTGGTGACACCTTGTGGACTTTCGCAGGCACTTGATTCTTTTACTTTTTCATTTGGCGACATCACACATCATACTATAATGTTGCCAATTTTTCAGGGACTCTCTTGGGATTGGATTTACCATTTTCTCATGGCTTTGTCTCCTAGTGATAGAAGCTAATTGTATTCTTAGATATGAAATAACATCTAAAATGTGTTCTTTAACAATTATACTGTGTGTTTATCCTCCAGGTGAACCAATATAATATATATTGTGTGTCTTGAGTTATTGAAAGACATATCTACATAAATGTTGTTAATGGACAGTTTCATGTGAGATATTTAATTGATGCTTTTAATGGTCATGCTAAGGTGGGTTCATGGCACCAAGCACCACAGTAACAGCTGCATAATGAGAGCATTATGCATAACACATGTTATGTAACCCTGTGGCAGAAGTTGGACTGTAGATGGTGGGGAGAGATGGATAGGTAAGAAAGAGAGAGAGAGATGGATAGGTAAAGGACAAAGCTGGAAAGAGGGAGAGAGAGTGAATATGTGTATCTATTTGGATTAATTTTTCATTTTGATTTGACGCCTTTGTTTTAAAATGAAATTTGATGCAATGTTTACTGGAGGTCTCTACTACTTTCTGGACTCACTTCAAGCAGTATATTAGGGCTTAGGAAGAGATCCAGACTCAATTTTACATTGAAGAACCACTTCAACCAGCAACAGTCGTGCTACAACAATGGATAGACACATCCAGCAGCATGCTATGGGACTGAATTTCAACAAACATGAGATCAGTCATTAAAACTGATCCCTCAGAATAAGGAAAGTGATAGAGCGGGAGCAGCAGAAGTAAGGCTATGTGTAGGCATTGTCAGAAAGACACAGCCATGGTATGGGAGTGACTGCCCTCTGATTTCACAGAGAAACTCAGATTATAGAGCAACAGTAGCAGTGGGACAGTGGCCAGGTCCTGAAAGTTAGACACATCCAGCCACATGGTAGGTGACTGCATTTCCCATAAAATTTGAGAGTTTTATGAACTGATTCCTTAGAGTTGGGTAGGTGATAGAGATTGTGCTGAGCTGAGCCTTATGAATATGCATAAGGGTCAGACAACAGGAAGTGACATCATCCCTCAGCAAGGGTCAGAACTGAGACACTGAGAGTAGAGTGCAAAGCAAGCACATAAGGTGTCATGATACAGAACTGGAATAAATAAAAGTTGACTTAACAGAACCTTTGTGGATCATTCTTCATACCAAAAAGGGTGAACAACACATGGTACCAGAAGTGGGGTTCTCCAGGTAAAAGCAACAAACAAATAAAGAAGCATGGATCTGCAACAAAGAGCAGAAATGAGTCTCACACCTCATGGCCAGCAAACCTCACAGAGTTTACCAGTGAGAACAGATAGTCTGAAGCCACCTCCTGAAATCAGGTTTGTGGGTAATCTGGAAGAAGTGTGGAGATCATTTAAGCAAAGATTTAGCCTGTATATGAAAGCAACAAACACAAGCACTTTGCCAAGTGATCAGAAAGTAGCATTGCTTTTAACTGTTGCTGGTGCAGAAGCTTTGGACATATATAACAGCTTTCAATTATCTGAAACTGATAGTGAGAACTATGAAATAGTTATGGAAAGATTTTCTGCATATTGTACACCAAAGAAAAATGAGACATATGAACGTTTTGTGTTTAACTCCAGGGTTCAGCTACCACACGAGACAGTGGAGGAGTTTCTCACTGACCTCAAATTAAAAAGCAGGTCTTGTAACTATGGCACTCTGCAAGAATCTTTAATCAGAGATAGGCTTGTGATAGGCTGTTACAGTAATAAAACACGTGAGAGGCTACTAAGGGATTGTGATTTGACTCTGCAAAAAGCTGTGTTCATTTGTCAGTCTGCAGAGCAGTCCCGAAAACAACTAGGTGTCTTATGTAAGCAAGACAGTCAGGACGTGGTTAATGATGTAAGAACACACAGACCTACATATTCAAGAGGATTGTCCACTCGACACCTGTCAGAGAGGAGACAGAGGAATAAAGTGAATATACAAGATGCAAAGCCCAGAGATATGTCATGTGGGAAATGTGGAAAAAATCATGAGCCTCGCAATTGTCCAGCATATGGCCAGAAATGTAGGATCTGCAAAAAATATAATCACTTTGCCTCACAGTGTAAGCAAGCTACACGACTACATGCTGTTAAAACATACACCTCTGACTCTAGTGATGAAGATCTTTTTGTGGACATGGTCAAACAACTACCTATGCCAGCTAAAGAATGGATTATAGAGGTGGAAGCACATGGTACACTGATACCATTTAAAGTAGATACTGGAGCTGATCCCAATGTTATTCCAGAGGCTCTATGGAAAAAACTACAACCTAGACCTAAACTTCAGAAACAAACTAAAGTACTGAAGGCATATAATGGACTTGACATTCCAACTGTGGGTCAATGCATACTTACCCTACAGCATAACTCTACAGTCACAAAACACCTGTTTGTTGTGGTTCCTGGAGAAAAGGTTCCTTTGCTTGGATTACAGTCTATACAACAGTTAGGACTGCTCACCAAGCTCTTTGAGATTACAGAACTGAAACACAAGAGCATTGCTACCTTACTTGTAAAGTATAAGGATGTTTTCAGTGGACTTGGAAAACTTCCCATTAAATATAAAATTGCCTTAAAGACTGGAGCAACACCGGTGATTCATGCTCCTCGCAAAGTACCAGTAGCCCTACGAGACAAACTTAAAAAAGAGCTACAGCGCTTGATAAAGATGGATGTCCTAGAACAGGTACATGAACCAACGCAATGGGTTCATTCTTTGGTTATTGTGGCTAAAAAGGATGGTTCCCTAAGGTTGTGTCTGGACCCCAAAGAGTTAAATGCGAGTATTAAAAGGGAGCATTACCAAATCCCCACAAGAAATGAAATCCTAGGGGAGATGGCAGGTGCCCAGCTGTTTACAGTTCTAGATGCCTCCAATGGTTTTTGGCAGGTCCCTCTGGAGAAAGGAAGCAGGCGCATATGTACTTTCAATACACCTTTTGGAAGGCACTGTTTCAAGCGTCTTCCGTTTGGTCTGTGTTCAGCGCCCGAAATATTTCACCGAACTATTCAACAACTGTTTGATGGGGTAGAAGGTGTCAAAGTATACATTGATGACATTCTGATTTGGGGTACTAATGAAGCTGAGCATAATGAACGACTTGAGAAAGTACTACAGATTGCACATGAAAAGGGATTAAAGTTAAACCAAACAAAGTGTAGATTTCTTCAATCAGAGATTCTTTACCTGGGAGAGATCATCTCAAGTTCTGGAGTGAAGCCTGATCCTACCAAGGTCAAGGCTATTGAAAACATGCCAAGTCCTGTAAACAAGAAAGATTTACAAAGATTCCTGGGAATGGTAACCTACTTGGGTAAGTTCATTGCCAATCTATCAGACAAAACTAAACACATGAGAGGTTTACTAGTAAAAGGTGTTGAGTGGCACTGGGGAAACGAGCATGAGGCTGAATTTGTATTATTAAAGGAATTGCTAATGACAGCTCCTACGCTACAGTTTTTTGATGCCTCACTTAAAACAAAAATCTCCACAGATGCATCGAAAGATGGACTTGGTGCTGTTCTCTTACAAAATGATGGCTCAGGGTGGAGGCCTATTGCATACGCTGCCAGGGCTTTCACAGAAACTGAATACAAGTATGCCCAGATAGAAAAAGAAACGCTTGGCATAGCGTTTGGCTGTGAAGCATTTCACAATTTTGTTTATGGCACTTCCTTTACAATTGAAACGGATCATAAACCCTTAATCACAATTTCTCACAAGGAATTATGGAAAGCTCCACCTAGAATTCAGAGACTGCTGCTCAAGCTGCAAAAATATGACTATACATTGGAGTTCTCTCCTGGCAGACATCTTTTAATCGCAGATACCCTGTCTAGAATTTGGTCTGAACGAACCAGGTCTCCTGATGATGGCATTGATAATGATGTGGATGTTCATATTAACAGCATCGTGATGTCTGGAGTGATTTCACCAGTAATGTGGAAAAAATTGCAAAAGGCAACTGCAGAGGATGAAACACTTCAAAATGTGATACAAGCCATTCATTCGACAGATAAGAAAATATACATGCCTAAACAATACTTGGCACACAGGGACGAACTATCAGTGCTTGACAATGTACTCTTGAAAGGCAGGAGATTGGTAATTCCAGTTTCTCTCAGGCGTGACCTGCTACAAAAAATACATGAAGGACATTTAGGGATACAAAAATGCAAGAGGAGAGCAAGGGAAGTTCTTTTCTGGCCTTCAATGATGAGTGATATAGCAGCCCTAGTCTCTTCATGTCACACTTGTCAGTCATTTCAGCCTGCCAGTCCAAAAGAACCTCTACTGCAAGAAGATATGGTAAAGATTCCATGGCATACAGTGGGAGTGGATTTGTTTTCACTTGATGGACGTGATTACCTAGCTCTGTTGGACTCCTACTCATCATACCCAGAGGTTGCCAAACTCAGGAATACATCATCAGAGCATGTATGCAGCAAATTACAAGCTATATTTTCACGGTTTGGCATCCCTACAATTATAAAAACAGACAACGGACCACAGTTCTCATGCAGGTATTTTAAGGCATTTTCTGAGGAGTTTGGATTTCTTCACAAAACATCAAGTCCCAAATATCCTCAAGGTAATGGATTAGCTGAGTGCGGTGTCAAAATCCTTAAAAGATTACTTAAAAAGGCTAGTCACTCAGGTGAAGAACCACAAGTAGCTTTGCTTAATTATCGAGCTACACCTTTGGAGGGGGGCAAATCTCCTGCAGAATTGTTTTTCGGGCGTCAGATAAAGACAAAGCTACCACAATTGAATTTGACACAGTATCATTCTAACAGACACTTGCACACTTCCTACATAGCAAAGAAGGAAGAAATAAGGGAACGTCAGAAAAGAAACTATGACAAAAGTGCAAAGAATGTACAAATGCTGCACGCTGGGGACACTGTAAAGATCTGGACAGGTCAACGTTGGATGAATAAAGCTATAGTTCTGCGTCAAGTCTCAGACCGGTCCTTTGAAGTAAAGACAAATAACGGAGTGATTTTGAGACGTAATCGGAAACATTTATTGAAGGTACCAAATCATTGTCTGGACCGAACACAGTCACTGGATATGGATTTGTTAAGCAATGCCGAGGATTCGGAAAACGATTGTCCTGAAATACAACATGAGCAGAATGTAATTGATCGTGATCCAATTTTTGGTGATGAGTCATCTTTTGAGGATACTGACAATGCAGAGGGCATTCATGCCCCAGAACATTATACAGGTGGAACTCTGCGGCAGTCTTCACATGGGAACCAACATACATCAAGTGGCAGAGCGGTCAGAAGGCCACATAGACTCATTGAAGAATGTTAACTGCAAACTGACCCTAAACTAATTTCTACTTCATTTTGCGTTATACTCAGTTTATGTGTTATATGTTGCTAGACATGTCAGAAAATGTAGACATCTTGTTTTGCAACAATAGTTCTATTAATAATTATGAATGTTTTTGTTGTTGTTGTTTTTGTTTAGAAAAGGAAGGATGTGCTGAGCTGAGCCTTATGAATATGCATAAGGGTCAGACAACAGGAAGTGACATCATCCCTCAGCAAGGGTCAGAACTGAGACACTGAGAGTAGAGTGCAAAGCAAGCACATAAGGTGTCATGATACAGAACTGGAATAAATAAAAGTTGACTTAACAGAACCTTTGTGGATCATTCTTCATACCAAAAAGGGTGAACAACACAGAGATGAAGTCAGCTCCCAAGCCACTAAGGACAGGCCTGTCTAGATAATAGCTTTCTGTTCCCAAAATCTTACAGGGCCAGCAGCAGAAATCAGTAGCAATTCATGAAGGAAATCTTTGACCATTTCAGGGGTGCTAGTCTGACTTTGGGGAGCTTGAGTGCTACCCAGCAAAGAAGCCATGCTTTGCATGGGTTTAAGGGATTGAGAATTGCACATGCTCCTTTTGTGCTGCATGCTCCCACTTTACGGACAAATATCCCTCTCCAAGTTCTAAATTATTATTTTTAAGGGTTTACTTGCCCATTACAAATCAAAGATGCAGAGAAAACGATCCAACACTGCAGAAAATGAGTCCACCAAATTAAACACATTCTATATAACACCACCAGAACCCAAAATCAAAAAGGACATTGTTGGGTAGAGACAAACATGGGGTGACAATCAGCATGGAGTAGGAGACCTGTCTAATGCGTTTGAGCCATGTGACTCATATTCTGACTTGCCCTTTGTCCTTCAGTCACAGAAGATGACCAGCATGTACTCTGGGGTGTGATTCCATCAGTGTGATGGAGAAAATGAATGACTTCCTGGAAGGTCTTGCAGATAATAGATTACACCTAAAAGACTGTTAGGTCAACAAGTCATCATGGACACCCCAGAGTACATGGTGGTCATCTTCTGTGACTTAAGCTGGCTGCAGCTCTAGGTTCCTCTCCACCATGTCCATGGTGCTGTGGTAGTCCCACCTTCTCCTGCATGCAATTTTATGATGACTTTCAACAGGTTCACTGACCCTCAGTGGAAATAGCTGCCCTTACGCACGTAGTGTGTACTTATCCCATATCCCAGTACAACTTGCAGGTAAAATACAAAACTAGCATCTTTGGTGACAACAGAAAGTATGCAATTTAAACATTGTGGTGGGGGGGACACATTTTGTGATCAATCTAACAAGTGGAGGGTACACATGAGGGGTAAAGGGAAATGGGTTAGAATGACGCCAAATCAATTTAGTTTGTACAAATTTAAATGCATGTGTCTCAAGTGTACGGTGCTTTTTATGTTTTGTGTGGGCGCATATGTGTACATAAGGTTGAAAAAAAGACCTAAATCTAAATCTTTTCAACATAAGGTTCAAAAAAGACCTAAATCCATCAAATTCAACCCTTCAGTTAGAGTGAGTATGTGTGTTAGTGAATGAGGACACATTTTTGTTTTATCTTAAATATATTTGTTGGCATTAGCTTAGTTTGCATTCATAATGCCAATTTATAAAATTAATAAAGCCACATAGTCATTTACTATAAATCTATTCCACAAGATGGCAGCAAACCTCTATATCTAATTTAAATAGTTCATTCAGTACACCATCTTGTCTATGTAGTAATAAACTATTTTGTAATTCTGCAAACAGACCATAAAGCTCTGCTGTATAGATTGATGAAAATGTTTTAGGACATCTACAGATTATGAAAAAAAGTATAAAGGCAGCATTCAGCTTGCTTCCTATTTTAGTAAAAAGTATTTACTGGAAGGAGAAAATAGAATGTGGGAGGAGAAAATGGACAAGTTTACCATACACAATTATCAGTTTTATTTGATGTTCTCCGTGGATCTGTCTTTCCATAATCCATGTTAATAATCATATATACACAGAAACATAACTCATAAGGGCTAACGATGACTCCTTTCAATTTAGTTTTTGTTATATTGTAATTGTTTTCCGATGAGCAGTGTTACAATTAAGAGAAATATAAAATGTTAGCCACAACTGCAGTGAAAACAAGTGTCCTATTTTGGTTCCAAGCCTTTATGTACCTTTTTACTACCCTCTAACTACCCTCAATTTTTATAACTTCAAAGTGCTGTGCATCCAAAAGCTACACTGCTCTACACAACATTGATTTTTCTTGACTGCAACTCCCATGATGTTGAGCAATCAAAATTGCTAGTTGATTATTATTGGAACAGTACAATAAATATCTAGTGTGGGTGCTGGTTTTACATTTATGAAAGACATGGTTATAAGAACAGTATTGCATAAAAAAATACTTGTCATAAAATACATATCAAATATGCAAATAAGTCATATGCCTGAATCCAAAGTCCAGTATTGGGACCATATAACAGATAATCTGACCTGCTTCACCCAAGGGCTTCTTCAGGGGTTGCTATAAATCACAGGTAGGTAATTGAGTTATACATAAATAATGACCCTGGAAGAGAAGATAGGAAAAAGACAAAGAAGAAGGATAAGTAACACATGTGAGTGAAGTGTTTTCTATATTTAAGAAGTAAAAAAATGGCCCAAAACTATGTACATTGACATATCATCCTTTGCCCACAATAGATGAAATAAGAAATAATAGAACCACCTTCCTAAACCAGATAAAGATCCACTACAGTATTTTAGTCTGGTGCTGGTCCCTCAAGGGAAACAGCATCTATAGTATATGGATTGAAAACAATTTAGGTTTTATGTTTGTATCAAGGGATTCTGAGTCACAACATCGCTAGACCCATAATATATTAAACGTAATTTAGGTTTACAAGCAATAAAAAACTTTTTTTACACCAAGAGTCCTCCCTTCACCCTGAACAAGCCACAATCACTGTAGACAGTATTATTGTTATTCTGACCAATCACTACTTTTAGTTAAACAACAATTTTTATGTACAGGTTAAGAAAATTTAAATTTGCCCCTAGCTATGCAACCATATAATGGCTGACTTGGAAAATGGCTAAATCTGGCAACAACAACAAAAAAATGCTCTGCCAGTCTATGTGTAAATAAACAATATTCGAATAATCTGGAAGCGTCATATGGTTGTTCTAGAGCAAGGGCATCCAAAGTGCGGCCCACGGGCCAAATGCGGCCCGCCTGCCTTTGAGGTGCGGCCAGCAGACCATCATTCTGTATAAGTGTGTGTAGGCACTGATGTGTGTGTAAGTGTATTTGAGCATGAATGTGTATATGTGAATATGGATGTGTAAGTGCGTATGAGCATGGATGGGTGTGTGTGTTAGTGTATGTGAGTATGGAAGTGTATGTGTGAGTATGGATGTGTTTGTATTTGCGTGTGAGCATGGATGTGTATATGTGTACGTGCAAATGAGCATGGATGGGTGTGTGCACAGATAGCTATGTGTGTGTGAGCATGGATGTTTGCATGAGCACAGGTGTGTGTGTGTGTGAGCATAGGCGTGTGTGTGCGTGTAAGAACAGGCCTGTGTGTGTGAGCACATATGTGTGTTAGCATGGATGTCTGTGTATGTGCCTGTATGCGCAAATGTGTTTAAGTGTAAGTGTGTGTGAGCAAATGTGTATATATATATATATCCGATGAGCAGTGTATATACAGTGTGGCAGAGCCTGTCCTAGTGTGTGTGTGTTTGAGTGTCGGTGTGGCAGAGCCTGTCCTGATGTGTGTGAACTACTTAACTTCATGCAGCAATAGCAATAGCCATCTGTTCCCTTGCGCCAATCTCTGAACACACAAACCTCCAGTCAGGGGAGATGAGGTTACCGGAAGCTCCATCATTTTGGCAGAAGTTTGCAGAGAGAAGATGAAAGACATGGAAGTGGAACTGCAAGATACAGGAGCAGAAGTGGAAAGCAGAGAAGGTAGAGAGAGATTGAGGGAACATGAGTGAGTGGGAGTGAAAGAGCCTATGAATCTTAGATGAAAATTTTGCTACTTCATTTTCAGAGATTTGTATGAATAGACAAAATCAGCAAATTCCGTTAAATTTGCAACATGTACAAGTCCCAATGCACTAGTCTAGCCTAGCCTCTAGGTGTTTCAGCCAGAACCCTCCATAACCATGCCCCACCATCGCAACTTACCGTTTCCGTTTACCTAGGGGCAAAATGAAGGCGCTTTCAGTGACGTCTTCTACCCCAATTCGAAAAAACATAGAAGATTAAAGATAGCAGATTGGAGACAGAAGAGAAGATAAAAGAAAGAACATAAAAAAATAGAAGATAAAGAAGATGCAGAAGTGGTCAGCAGAGAAGGTAGGGAAGAGCATTGGAGAGCGAATGAAAATTAAAGTGGAAGATTTGTATCTTTTTGCTCCTTTTTCATCTGATTCATGGGGGAGGGGTCTGGCCTTGTTTTCATGGTTTTGTGTGATTCGCTGGATTTACCAAAATTCAATAAATTTGCAATTTGTACAAATTTGTACAAGTCTAATATACAGTCATTACCATTAGTTGTGTTATAGATAAAGCGCTCATATTGCACAGGTACATGCTGGTCTGTTACCAGCTACCTTGGTGATGTAATTTTTCCTGTAAATTGGTAACTATTACCGTATTAGCTCGATTATAAGATGACCCTGATTATAAGACGACCCCCCAAATCTGAATATTAATTTAGGAAAAAAAAGAAAAAGCCTGAATATAAGACGACCCTATAGGAAAAAAGTTTTGACAGTAAATGTTTATTCATGTAAACTATTTTTTTAATAAAAGCTATGATTGAGAAAAATATTTTGGTTTTATTTCCTTCTATTTTCCAGTAAATGTTAATTCATTTAAACAATTTTTTTAATAAAAGCTATGCTTGAGAAAAATATTTTGGTTTTATTTCCTTCTATTTTCCAACCTGCCCCCCAGTTATGCACATCTGCCCCAGAAGTGCCTTATACACCCTATATGCCACTGTGCCCCATGATATGCCTTTTAACCCTCTAAATGCCACTGTGCCCCATGATATGCCTTTTAACCCTATATGCCACTGTGCCCCATGATATGCCTTTTAACCCTATATGCCACTCTGGCACTTAGAGGGTTAAAAGGCATATTATGGGGAAGAGTGGCATATAGGGAGGTTTAAGGCATTTCAGGAGACAGAGTGGCGTATAGAGAGTTAAAAAGGCATTTCTGGAGGCAGAGTGGCATTAAGGGGGTTAAAAGCATTTCACAGAGCACTCTGCCTCCAGAAATGCCTTATGCCCCCCATTTAACACATCACCCGCCCCCCCCACCGTACTTACCTGTGCTTCTGCCTGCCCTGTCATGTAGCCGGGGCGAATGGCGTAGACAACTTCTACTGCAGCCGGAAGGAGGTGTGGCTAGCAGCGAGGGTTGTCTGCGTCCATCACGCAGACCTTCCCCGGCTGTCAGAGATCAGAGTTCCCCGCACAGGTGCCGGTGCTGCACCTACTTCCGGCTGCAGCGGAAGTTGTCTACGCGAATCGCGTAGACATCTGCACGCTGCTTCGGCTACACAGCGGAGTTAGAAGCACCGGTAAGTGGGGCGGGTGGGGGGACAGGAGGATCAAGGTCCCCTGCAGCTGCAGGGGATCTGGATCTTAGTCGTCTCATAGTCAGACCTATTTGAGGTCTGATTATAAGACGACCATTTGCTCTGAAAAAAACCTTGTCTTATAATCGAGCAAATACGGTACTAACATTTTCCTCCCACTAGGAAACCCCTCTCCTGAGGCCAGAGCCGGCCTTAGGTTCTGGCGCCCTGTGCGGACTACTCCTCTGGCGCTCCCCCCCATCCCAAAAAAGAAAGGAATAAAAACTTGTAACAAAACTCCCCTTTCTCACTATCTATCCCCCTGTATCACTATCTATCACCTCTGCCCCTTCTCACTGACCCCCCCTCTTCTCACT
>VKOC01007281.1:0-15265 GCA_009364415.1 Spea multiplicata | reverse complement strand
ATAATGGTATCTGAAGAAAGCCCATCTTGTCCTGAAAAAAACAATATATAACTTATGTGGGTTCACTAAATGGGTGAGGAGAAAATTACACCTGAACACAAGCACCACAAAAGTGTCAAAAAAGCCTCGGTCCCACAGTGTAGAAAACGAAAAATGAGCCCGGTCCTTAAGGGGTTAACGCCCACATTATGTTTATGGTCCCGTTTATAATAACCTGTATAAATAAATCACATTCATTGGAAATTCACGCAGAATTCTTTTTCTCTGTTCCTTTAACCAACGGCATGCGCGGCGTTGTAGTAAACCGGCCTTTTTTTCCACCTGGAGTTTTTTTTGTGTGGAGGTGGGCGAAATCTTGCTTTTCCGCTGTCAGGTTTTTGCATTGATCTCTGTATATGTCAAAACGGTGGTTTTCCAATTTTCCGTCCCTCTACATTTTTGCCAAATGTGCCAATTAATTTTATGGCAATTACATCGTTGGTTTGGAAGCTGGGAATGAAGCCGTAATTCTCTCTGACAGGTTACACAACGATTGTGCGTCTGAGTCGGTCGAAAGCGACAGTTCTCCCGGTTTAGTTACTTTAAGTATTGATGCGGAGCAATAACAAATAATTACCGTTTTAAAAAACAAACAAAAAACACTGTCAAGAAAATGAGTCTATTGCAGAAAACTCTCCCAAACTTACAATTATTCTGGGAACTTCTAAAAGTTTGAGCAAATCTAACGGTAGAAATCAAAAACTCATGACAACTTTTCATGTCTTTTTTTTTACAAGGCTATTGTAAAAATAGACAATAGCCAGCGGCGTATTATGGCCTGACGGAGTAAGCCTAGGGGTGGCAGGTCCAAGGAACCAAACAAAACAAGGAACCAATTGCCCTCTGGGGTGATCAGGATCTCTGATCTCCCTGACAAGCCCGCTAACACCAAGAAGGACCATGCTGACTGGCACAGCCTCCATAGTTCCTCCGTAGCCTCTCACAATGCAGTTTTGTCTAAGTGGAACAGCAGCTTTAAAATTCATTTTCTGTCTTTAGGTGCCATAGAAGCATCTTATTTTCAGCGCTTTTAAATCAATAATGTTTTGGTGGGTTTTTTTTGGGCTACCTTTTCAGGTTTTGGGCCAAGAAACCTCCAGAGGAAAGATGGCGCATTTATAGACATTCGACGAAGAGTAAATATATCGCATTTAATATTTTTAAAGCTTTCTTAATGCCGAAATGATCATTTTAAGCTCTTATTACTATAAAAATGTCTAAAAGGATTCAGGTTTTTTGTTTTTTTTTTGCGTCTAAGACATCCTAGGCTGCTTTTTTTTTTTAATTGTAATTGTTTATTGCATTTTTCAAGAGCCGGCCTCTTAATCAGGAGGAATAAGGGTTCTCCGAGGAACGAATTTCAGTCATTACAGTTTATAGAAACACTTTCTTTTGCAATGAAATACCTGATTCATGGAGTGGAAAAACATATTCGCAATTTGCATTTCCCATTTAATATATCGGCAGCGCGCGACACTCCGGCAGACATTTTAAAAAAATAAAATAAATAAATAAATATTTCACAAATTAAATACCGCGCTTAAAGATGCAACGCGGAATAGATCGTTTCCTTACAATCACAATCAATTACAGAAATGGAGCGTCCGTTCGCGGAACCCGGGGAGCATCTACCAGCTGTTGCGTTCACCCATTGTACACCGCCATGGACTATGTTGGTGCTTTGTACTATGAATGAATTACTACGATGGCACAATGTAACAAAGTGTTACCAGGTGTTGTGGTTGTCTTGGAAGATGTTAAGTCTACCTAAAAAAAAATGCAATTTTCTGTTTTGCAGATTTGAGCTGATTCCCCGTGGAATTTGATTAAATTAACGGCACTCAAAATATCTTTTAGCACTCAGTAAAGCACTTTGGATGGAGTGCTAAAACGCCGAAACGCCGGCCCAAGGCATAATGCCGCCTGGGGCAAAGTGTAAAATGCCCCCCCCCAGCCCAATTTCTACCTCTTCGCTCTCCCTCCCTATTATCTGACCTATCCCCCCTTGTACTTACACTTTCAGGCAGTCCTGCGGCGAGCCTCCCTGCTCGGTCTCAGTGGCCGGCTGTAATGCTGAGCGCAGGAAATGAAGTCATCTTCCGGCGCTCAGCATTACAAGCTGGCACCGAGACCGAGCTAGAGGGCTCGCAGAGGAGAGAGAGGGGCGCAGAGCGGGTACTGATAAGTTGGTAAGCGAAAACCACTCGGCGCCCCCCCCCTCTCCTCCGCTTTAAAAAAAAAAAAAGGGCTTGGGGCAGCAAAGTGCCGCCTCTTCAAAAGTGCCGCCTGGGGCAGTTGCCCCACTCGGCTCCATGGTAGGGCCGGCCCTGCTTCCATGTGTAACATATCCTCGAGTGGACTTGGGGTTTTACCCCAATATTATTGAATGGGCAAATTGTCAGGGTTTTACCCCAGTTTCAGGGTGAATGGGCAGATTCTCAGGTCTTGAGTCGACTCCTCCATATTCTCCAACAATTTAATGATATCTGAACTAAATGTATTAAGTCTAAAGCCTGTCCTTTCTTATTATGAATTGTTTTCTAATTATTTAGTTGATAAGTAAGTCAATATGAAAGCTGAGGTCGGTGGCAGCCTGTGGCAGAGCCAGCATTATCCAAAGGCTGCCTGAACCAATCAACAACAATCAGCAACTTAATAAGAGGGGAGAGATAACTTAATGGGGAGGAATAATCATGCAGATCCTGAGAACAAGAAGTTAATATGGCGGCTCCACATACGGCGGGTTTCTCATACATACATACATGTTGCTTATTATAATCATTATTTGGGTTAATTGAGGGTAACATGTAGAATTTTGGAAAATGTCTGATTTTGTGAATACTGTATTAAAGCGAATTTGCCTTTTTTTTTAATCTGCCAGGCAGAGATCCGTTTACTGCCGGTCCCCTCTGACTTCATATCATGCCGCAAATGTATGAAGTGACTAAGATGTGTAGGTTTAATAAATTTTGGGTAGAAACACAGTCATCCTATTGTAATGACGCTCGGCAGAAACGATCACTAATGTTTCACCGCGCGTCACTGAGTCATTTCAACGAGCCGAATTCTACCGGTGATCACACAGAATCGCCAATGTTCTGTTCCTTACTCATTAAAGGAAATCTCGCTCGTCATTTCTATGATATAACTCTTCCTATAACGGAGCTCTAGCAGCCACCGCCATCTGCCCCATGCTCTGCAGAGCACCTCAAAGTGAAATGCTCTGCCTACTTCTGCTTCATGGTGTGTAAGACTATTCATTAACCTGACATGCTATCGCCAATACTATTTTCTTGTTTTTGAAAGAAAAGCACATTTCGTCCATTAAAATGACATGAAATGGATCAGAAATCCAGCCCAGACGGGGTTAATGTTATAAACGACTATTGTAGCTGGAAGCAGCTGACTTTTAATGGAAACTCTTCATAGGCGTACAGAGGCCCTTTATCACTCCCATCACTCCTGTGTCCCAATGGCCCTTTTCACTCCCATCACTCTGTGTCCCAATGGCCCTTTATCTCCCATCACTCCTGTGCTCCAATGGCCCTTTATCACTCCCATCACTCCTGTGTTCCAATGGCCGCTTTTATCACTCCCATCACTCCTGCGTTCCAATGGCCCTTTATCACATCACTCCATCACTCCTGTGTTCCAATGGCCCTTTATCACTCCATCACTCCTGTGTTCCAATGGCCGCTGTGTTCCAATGGCCCTTTATCACTCTTGGGTTCCAATGGTCCTTTATCACTCCATCACTCCTGTGTTCCAATGGCCGCTTTATCACTCCCATCACTCCTGTGTTCCAATGGCACGTTGTGTTCACTGATTTAAGGTTAAAAGGCAAATTGATGGTTAGAAAACCCTTTTGTAGTTATGTTACAGCCAGAAATGTCCTTGTTTTCCATGAAAAGAGCTCCCATTTATTTCAGTTATTTCCTCCCATTGATTGGCTGCTTCTACCTCACACTACCTCGCACTTTACCTATAAAGCACACGGATTGTCTTCGCTGAAGGCCCGCAGAGAGAGCGGGATTAGGAAGGACTCTAAAGAGACAGCGCAGGCATTTTCCATATCTCAGCAGAGCGAGAATGGTTTATTTTGGTTACAAAATCCTCTTTCATATTGAAGACATTTTTTTACAGCGAATGCACAAATTTCCTCCAATTCAACCTTTGTCAGATTTCATTTCTGACGATTCAAACGAAAGCGAGAATACAGAAGAAAATAAGCATATAAAGACGACACAACAAACAAACAATATCTGAAGAGGGCGATGTTAACAGGGAGTCTGCGGGGCAGTTTAACGTCTCGTCTCCCCGGCTTCACTCTGCGTTAGCGGGGCTGGATGGAGATTAAAGCTGGAGAGAAGAATCGGGAGGACTGGGGGGGGGCGGTACGAGAAACAAAAGGAACAGAAGAGCAAAGAAAAGAGAGCAGGAAGGAGGAGAGAGTCAGGGAGAGACAGCCGGATGGAGGAGAGAGTCAGGGAGAGACAGCCGGATGGAGGAGAGAGTCAGAGAAAAACAGCCGGATGGAGGAGAGAATCAGGGAGAGGCAGCTGGAAGGAGGAGAGAATCAGGGAGAGACAGCCGGATGGAGTAGAGAGTCAGAGAGAGACAGTCGGATGGATGAGAGAGTCAGGGAGAGACAGCAGGTTGGAATAGAGAGCCAGGGAGAGGCAGCCAGACAGACAGAGGAGAGAGTCATGGAGAGGCAACTGGATGTAGGAGAGAGTAGAATGGAGACAAAATTCAGGGAGAGGCAGCTGGATGGAGGAGAGAGTCGGGAGAGGCAGCTGGATGGAGGAGAGAGTCAGGGAGAGGCAGCTGGATGGAGGAGAGAGTCAGGGAGAGGCAGCTGGAGGAGAGAGTCAGGGAGAGACAGTCGGATGGATGAGAGAGTCAGGGAGAGACAGCCGGTTGAAGGATAGAGTCAGAGAAAAACAGCCGGATGGAGGAGAGAATCAGGGAGAGGCAGCTGGAAGGAGGAGAGAATCAGGGAGAGACAGCCGGATGGATGAGAGAGTCAGGGAGAGACAGCCAGACAGACAGAGGAGAGAGTCATGGAGAGGCAACTGGATGTAGGAGAGAGTAGAATGGAGACAAAATTCAGGGAGAGGCAGCTGGATGGAGGAGAGAGTCAGGAGAGGCAGCTGGATGGAGTAGAGAGTCAGGGAGAGGCAGCTGGATGGAGGAGAGAGTCAGGGAGAGGCAGCTGGATGGAGGAGAGAGTCAGGGAGAGGCAGCTGGATGGAGGAGAGAGTCAGAGAGAGGCAGCCAGACAGACAGAGGAGAGAGTCAGGGAGAGGCAGCTGGATGGAGGAGAGAGTCAGGAGAGGCAGCTGATGGAGGAGAGAGTCAGGGAGAGGCAGCTGGATGGGAGAGAGTCAGGGAGAGGCAGCTGGATGGGAGAGACAGTTGCGGAGAGGAAGCTGGATGGAAATGAGGGTCAGGGAGAAATAGCAGGTTGGAGGAGAGAGAGTCATTGATAGATTGGGGCTCAGATAACAGAGCGAGAATCATACAAATGGCTGAAAACTTTATATTATGGGGCAAAATCTACAACTTTTTTTTTTTTAAAGAGCGATATTTTTGAAAAGTATTTTTTTTCGGGTCCGAGGAATAAAAAGATTGTGGAAATTCCCCCATGAACTCAGTAAAGCTGTCGCCGGGACCTGCGCAGCGTTACCCCTGGAAAAACATTTTGATTGTCCTGTGAATTATGGTCCGGCTCACTTCCCATTTGTTAAAAAGACGTCCCCGATCCGCAGAAACTCCTTCTTCATTCACTTGTTGACTATTTTAGTAAATTACCAAGTCTAGTCACACGGCCCGCACTAAATAATGTATTGTACAGTCCTCGTTCCTCAGGAATATAATCTTTCAGTAATGAATGTTCTATTTGTGTAGAAGGCTGAGGAATCCGTAAATAGGATTGCAGCGTCTGCGGCAGGTGAGCTTCCATGAACGCCGTTCTTTGCCCAATTAGAGGGCTTAAAGAACCTAACCCACCCGCCATCTTACCAGGGGCGACTGGCAGTCTGAGAAGGACAGATGTCTCTGCAGGGATTATTTCTAACATTTATCATTATATATTTGCGTTTTTATGTCACATCGAAGGAAAGCATGGATTGTAAGCTCACAAGAACAGGGCCTCTTCTCCTTCTGTGCCAATTCGCATACCGGGGAACTTTGGGTCTCCGGCTTCCCGTAGATGTCGCTATTCGGGGAGGGGAGCTTTGTGATTGGAAGGATTTATGCCACGCATGGGCGGAGCTTGTGATGAAAGTGGGCGGGGCTACCAACACCCATGTGCGTGGAGGGGGTTGGCAGGGAATTCTGCCAGAGTGGGTTTGCCTAGATGGCAAAATACAGTTGGGGAAAGCCTGTGAACTAGAAAATGTCTAGAAACAGGTCTGGCATACCGAGCAAATGACTGAAACTACCCCATACTCACCCGGATCAGGTGCCGGGGTGTGCGGCTACTAGCCGGATACGCCTGGCCACAAGCTATGTAAGCATAATAACGTAACCGGCGCCCCGACATATCCAGGCGTTGGCGACACTGACGTCATTAGACAGCCGCTGGCCTTAAAGTGCCAGGGCCGCCTCGTTATCCCTAGTCTGGCCCTGGCTGCACACTACAGAAAAAATTAGCCGGAAGGGCACTTACTGTAGATAAAAGGTGAATCTATTAAATAAATGTAAAAAAAAAATGTAAAAAAAATGTAAAAAAAACCCACAAAAAAAAACCAAGCAATATATTCACCAAATCTCAAGCAAAGGAGAAATCCATAGAGAAACTGTGAATGTTAGATTAACCTCACAAAATACAAATGAATAATTATTGATCATAGCTGAAAATGTCTATAAAAGGCAATTATGACGTCAAAAAGGCAGAAAGGTCAATATTAACAAAGTGTTTCTTCTTTAGATCTAAACAATTACGTGCTGTTTAGGCGACCGTGTCCGTTTTACCCAAAGGAGCCCAATTTATAGCAAATACCTTGAATTTGCTAATGCGCTCCAGCCAAGAGGCTTATATTTTCTCTTGTGAATTTTAAGATTGAGTCAGGGACACGACGGTGAATCCTTGCCAGTTCTCACTCAGCGGTAAATCAGCGTCCTTGGCTCACCGGCGATAAGGAATTTATCCAGAAGATTTGGGGGAAATCATTTAAGCCGGATGTGGAAGAACGGCCAGAGGTGTTCTGTATGGAAGAATGGCTATATACAGCGATTTCAAAGATTTTAATAGTCTAATTTTTTTTTTTTAGTGATGAGTGATTGGACACCAAGGTTGGGTGCAAGGTCAGACTGGGGATGAGTAAAAAGCCATGGCACGTTAAGGCAAGTGGACGCCAAATGATGTACTTGTGGCCACTGACTAAATATGTATGGCCACACAAGACAATTCGTATACTCGATCTGGCAGCCGCACATTAAGGTCAGATCTGCTGCTGGAGTTTGGGTAAGTATGTGGCCCTATCGGCCACCAGCTTACAGGGCATTTGCCCAGTGTGCCAGATGGCCAGTCTGGCCCTGGCTGGAGGGAATGGATCTCCGACCCCACTTCAAGACATCATTCTTCTCACTCTGCTTCTGTTCCCACTCAGTTGTCTTCTCACTTTTGAATTTTGAGTTGGACGTCCCACAAGAACGAGAGCCGGGGACAAATCTGACAAAATTTTCTCACCGGAGAATACTTTGGGAACATCGCATTTTCGCTTCCACACCCACAGGGACAAAGATGAGTGGAAAGTGGGCCAAGAGTGCAGGGATAGACATACGGCTCCTGAATCTAAGACGAGACCAACGACTGATTAAGGTTTCAGTCTTTACAGCAGGAAAAAACAGGTGACTAGACGGGGGCCGAATGGGGGCCGATCTGTCAACAGGTTCTGTGTTTCTCCCACATCCATAACAGCTGAATGGTAAACCCTCCTCGGTCCACCTTTGGGTCCTAGAAATATTCTTCTAATATATGCGGTGGTTGAGTATCTCCCCTTTATCTGACTTCACCCTATAACGTATTTCTGGTTATGATCTCATACGTTATCTCCAGGTCTGTTCTGTCGACGTCTCGGACACCTAGTGCCATTCTCACATGTGACTTATCAGCAACAAAGTGTCACGGGATTAGCTTTAATCTTTGATGTTCCTTTCTTCACCATCAGCTTCATCTCATATAAAAAGCAGTCTCGGAAACTGAGAGCCAGCTTTATACTAAACCTTCTTTAACCATTACTTGTCCAAAACTCTCTTTTATTTTTTTTTGCATGTTTAGAAAACCCACCAATCAAATCTAGGTCAAGTGTGTGTGGTTCTACGACGACAATAAATCCACCAATCCGAGTCCAGCTCCATGCACATACACCCATTGCGTGTGCTCTCTCGTGCTTAAAAATACAGAAATACCGGGCTTTCCCTTTTAATATTTTTTTTAAATGATGACTTAAGTCGTAACCCAGATCATGGGGTTTGTATCAAGGTGCTTGGCACCGATCCATACCATGTACGCTATCCTTATTTCATTATGTAATAAAAGGAAGTTTTTCTTAAAGGGAGGTAGATAAATTGAACAGCTTCCCAGCAGAAGTGGTAGAGGGTAATACAGCGAGGGTATTAAACATGCATGGGATAGACATACGGCTCCTGAATCTAAGACGAGACCAACCACTGATTAAGGTTTGAGTCTTTACAGCAGGAGAAACGGGCGACTTGACGGGGGCCGAATGGGGCCAATCTGCCGGCAGGTTCTATGTTTCTGTGTTAATATACAAAAAAAGGAATGCAATATGAAGCTTTAAATCCTGCCTGGGGTCTGCACAATGTATTTCTGAGTGGGAAAGACAGATAGCTGCACAAACCCTAATTGGAATCTTAATTTCTGTATCATTTATCGCGCGCTCCACATCTGGAAAGCTTCTGCAGAACACAATGTATTTTCGCGGTAAACAAAGCGAAAAAAGATAACCATTGGGTTGATCAAATCCCCGGAACGCGGCAAATCGCTACAATTCTGGGGTAACCTTCCTCGTTCTTCTTCCTCGTATTTGCAAAATTACAGATTATGTCTAAGGGAAGATCGGGAAATCGGGAAATGCATCCATGCGGCCCCCTCCAGTCTGTACATTTACTCCGAAATAATGCGCTCTATTATTTTCATCAGATAAATGCCCGCCGTGGAAATCGTGCAAATTGCTAGATAAACACCCAGGGATATTTACAAATCTCAATAAATAAATAAATGTATATATTAAAAAAAAAACACCTACAGGGGGGAATAAAGCCGGTATCCTAGGGATAGAGAAAGAGGGTTTGTAAATATTTGTAAGAAAATGTTTGTTACATTGTATTTCAGACATTCTGATTGAGCCAAAAGCCAATGAGCAAAATCAACAATAATATAAAATACAGAAAAAAAGGCAGTTTTCTAGGTTGAAAAGGAACTCAACATGTTTCCTAACACATATTTTGCATGTTTGGGGGGAGGCGGGGGGAGTGCCATAAATTTCAACTGCAGCCTGAAATATAAAAAAATTGAAATAGGCTAAAATAAAATCCCGTTCTCATGGGTGGGAGAATCTACATGTGGGAAATAATGAGCTGTTAATAAAAATCATTAATTAAAGTCTTTAAAGACCTCCTATAACCTTCTAAGGGGGGCTTTCTTCTAGAATGAGACCAGCGTCTTCAGCTCTAGATATCGTATACACTGGAAATGATGTCGCCTTCTAATTTTAACTGGGGTTTTTTTTGGGGGGGGGCAGTTTTTTGTCTTATAATAGTAAATAAATGGTTAATTAATAACATAATTTACTCCTAAATCGACATGAATACAATGTTGCACGCGTGTCTCCAATTAGAATGCAAAACATGAAAGGCTACATATGTTGCTCCAGACGCGTCTGTATCCAAAATTTCCAAAAACCGCAACAAAGTTAATGTAAATGAAAAAAAAATCCTCGAAAATTTCCCAAATGCAACTTTGCGGCCACGTCGCTCGTGGCTAAAATCAGCAGATCAAAGTCTCGGGGAAAAGATGATGTTTATTGTGATTCGGAGTGAAGGACTCACTTTGCATCATGCAAAAAAAAACAGATGTATCCCTGGGTTTCTGGAAGGATTAACATGGCAAGGTTTTTTTTTTTTTTTTTTTCTGTTGAAACACAAGGGCTCTGCGCATGTATAGCAAGGTTATAAAGCTGGAAGAGAAGTGATCTGAAATAAAGCAGGCACCATATGTAGGCAGAGAGAAACAGGATTTAGCCTCTAATCTTTAGCGTCTGATTCATCTGACTCACAAAGTAGGGTTTAGTTTATGTTTTCAAAGAAAGTTCATTGGAAATTCAGTTCGTTTGCCCATAAAACACGAAATATTCTTAAATCTCACGCATTGGCAGAGGCTGAAGCTGTCATTTTGTCCGCAAATAAATATTGGTTTTCTACCAACAAAGCAGCCTCCCTCTCTTGAGACAGCCGCACAAAAAATGACATTTTTCTCCTACAGTCATTATTTTACGTTTACATTTTTGACAACAGCTTATATTCAAGAGACCTCAGGTTGCAATAGAGACCTCACATTGCAAGAGACCTCACATTGCAAGAGACCTCAGACTGCAAGAGACTGCTAGAGACCTCACATTGCAAGAGACCTCAGACTGCAAGAGACCTCACGTTGCAATAGAGACCTCACATTGGGACAGAGACCTCACATTGGGACAGAGACCTCACATTGCGATAGAGACCTCACGTTGCGATAGAGACCTCACATTGCGATAGAGACCTCACATTGTGATAGAGATCTCACGTTGCAAAGTCTTTAAAAAAAATGGCCCTGGGGTGACAATAAATACACAGTTTTATTCTCTTAAAGACGAGAGATTTGGGGGTAAAACATCCAAAAGCTTGATTTTACACAAAATAATTATTTTGCGTTTATAGCAAATGTATAGATCAAATGTCAAGGGAAAGTTGCAGAAAAATATTGTTTTTTTTATTAATCAGAATGTTATTTTTGTAAGAAAAGTGCATTCACCTGTCACCTGCTAAATACATGTATGTAAGAGGCATGCATTGGAGTCTTTCGCATCACGCTCCAGAGAACGAAGGATCCTTGTAACTAATGACTGGAGGTATAATCTTATCTGCAATGTGAAATCCTGCAAGCTAATGATCCCAGTCTTAGGCTGTCTCATTAAGGACTAAGAAAGCTCAGAGTAAGAAGGGGCATTAATGCCAGGCTACAAAGAAGCAACTTGGAATGCGTTTCTGCTGTAAAACATTAGGGATTTGAGCAATCAGAAAATGGGGTAAAATTGCCAAAGCGAGAGGATTCCATGTAGAATTTACCGTCTTATTTCCAGCTTCTGTTATCTACAAAGCTACAAGTACCCCACTCCAAGGGGGCTGGTGGAGGGGATTTAAGAGGGGGTCTCATTGAGGAGCTGGCATCCTCTTTATGATGACAGGGTGGGTATACAGAACAGCTGTGGGTTTTAACCAGCTGCTTCCTACTCAAGGGTTAAAAAAAGAGAGAAAATATTCTTTAAAAAGTCCATTTTAATGGGAGGGGAAAAGAAACTGGGGAGGGGGGGGTGCATTTCTTGTTTTTCTTTTTCTGCTACAAATCAGGATGATCTCAAGAAGCAAGTGTTTTCTTGTACACAGGGTGAAACTGCCTCTACCCCCCCCCCTTCCACCTCTTAAAAGCCTCCAGCCTCAAAGGGTTAAGAACTGACAATGCAAGGATCATCTCCTTAGTATAAACACTTGAAGCAGGATTCGGAGAGATGAGCTTCTAGCTTGGTTCCTTAACCCCTTTCCTTCCAAATTCTGCCAAAAGGGATAGTCTGTGGCAGTGAAGGTGTTAAAAGACCCCCCCCCCTCCGCTCACCCTTGAATACTCAGCTGAATAAACACCCTTTAGGCAACTTCCACTGTCACATCTGCCCCAAACTAGTGCTTTTGTGTTGTTGTTAAATCCTTGTCTTTTCAGAAAGCTCCCCCTACCCTCCATCCACAGACTTTGCCCAGAAACAGAACCGAGGGCTGGAGAAGAAGGAGGAGAAAAACATCAAATAAAAGTAGTTGTTTTAATCAAAAAGCTGCAAAAAAATTAAACTGTGTTTTAAAAAAGATATATTTCCAAGCAGGGCTGGTGAGGAAAGCCCCAGGACAGGAGCCCAGAGCCCCCCAAGGGGCTTTAGCCAAGAAGTAGCAAAGGGTTTGTTGGAGCCAAAAAAAAAGCAACAATGTAACAAGAACACAAACCATAGCAACAACAATGTAACAACAATGTAACAACAATGTAACACAAATGTAAGAAGGAGAATTGTGAAGCCCGCAGCTCCTACCTAAGCATGGCTGTCTCTCCTTGTCTGACCACCAGGTTGTCCACTGCCGGCCACGGGAAGTCCATGCTCTGTGCGGCTGGCAGGCAGGAGGGCAGCAGGCAGCAGACGCTCAGGATGACTGCCCCCAGCCACTGGTTGCAGCAGCAGTAAGCAGCACCCTGCAGCAGCAGCATTCTGTCCATGAGTGCCTGGGCTGCCCCGGCTCGGCTCTGCCTCTCTCTCTGCCCCGGGATCGTGGGAGGAGTGGGTTGTGGTCTCGGGTGGCTCGCACACCATCTAGTGCTGCTGGAGAATGAGCAGGATCGGCAGCAGCAGACGGCCCCCAGGCTCTCAGCCGGTTGCCATGCGGCCGTTTCCTTAGCAACCACAGCCAGTGATGGAGAGGAGATGCAGCATCACCTAGAGTACAGAAGCCCCACTCACACTCACTGCATACGGTACACTGGGGCCCCACTCACACTCACTGCATGCACTGGGGCCACACTCACTGCAGACGGTACACTGGAGCCCCACTCACACTCACTGCATGCACTGGAGGCACACTCACTGCATACAGTACACACTGGGGCCACTACTCACACTCATGCAGCGTTGCACTGCGGGCCACACTCACTGCATACAGTTAACACGGAGACCCCACTCACACTACACTGCATGCACTGGAGCCACACTTCACTGCATAACAGTACACTGGAGCCCCACTCACACTCACTGCCATGCACTGGGACCACACTCACTGCATATAAGTACACTGGGACCCCACTCACACTTCATATGCATGCACTGCGGCGGCACACTCACATGCATATTTACAGTACACTGGAGCCCCACTCACTGCATGCACTGGGGCCACACTCACTGCATACAGTACACTGGGACCCCACTCATGCTCACTGCATGCACTGGAACCACACTCACTGCATACAGTACACTAGGGCCCCACTTATACTCACTGCATGCACTGGGGCTACACTCACTGCATAAAATGCATCCCCACTCACATTCATTGCATTCATTAGACTGGGGCTCTGCTCCTACTCACTGCACGGGCAAGGATCACAATCACTGCATGCACTGCATCTACACTCTCTGCATGCCCTGCACTGGGGCTCCCACTCACACTCACTATATCCGCCACACCCTATTCACGCTCACTGCATTCACTGTGGTCCATAATGACACTCACTCCATCTACTGCAGCCCACACGCATTTCATGCACTGAACTGAAGTAACACTCACTGTGTGCATTGTATTGGTACCCCCCAACACTCCTGCACTGCACAGGGGTACAACTCACTACATGCACAGGCCCCACTCACACTCACTGCATGCTCTGTTCAGGGGTCCTGCTCATTATATGCAAAGCATAGGGGCCCACTCACACTCACTGAACACACAGCACTAGGGCCCTACTAACCAATTTGTATGCACTGCACCGGAGCCCCTCTCACCCTCGCTACAAGCGCAGCATTGGGGCTCCACAAACACTCACTACATGCATAGCATTTGGAGTCCCACTCACATTAACAGGATCCACTCATCATCACGGCACTGTGGGTGTCATTCTAGAAAATGACGGGGGAAGCAGCAGAGGGTGCAGACGCTATGTAACAGCGAGTGAATCCCGTGAAAAGAACTGCCTGACCTTACGGGGTTAAAATGTATATAAAAAAGGCGAATATTCCTATTGTGTTACCCGGCAGAATATTTTCATTCTTTTTATTTTATTTTTGATGTGGAATTTTAGGTGTAATCAGAAGGAATTTCCGATTAACCCTTCAAGGGCCAGTTTAATGGACATCTCCCCACTCACCGGCAGCTGGGTCCCGCTGGTAACGTCACCGGGGTCCCCGCAGGTCTGTGCCGCGGGATTCGGGGACCTTTTTTAGGCCCAGCCGTTCTCCTGGACCCTTTTGGCCCCGACGCGGCCCGAATCATCGCTCTCGTTAGTATTCTGGTCTCTTCCTTTTTTTTGTGTGTAACTGGCTGTTTCTGTCACTTTCACCTGCCACAATCACTCAGCCCCGGCTGCTTCCTGCGTAGCCATAAAACCACATTTGTCTGCCCCAGGTTGGCCCTCGGGGTCTTTCTATCAATACAAAGGGTCCATTCAAAATGTCTGAGAGTTTAAAGAACGCACGACTTGTCGCTCATTACGTTGTTTTTTTTGGCAGGAAACACTTGTTTGGCGCCTGAAATTGCCCCGTAAAGTGAAATGAAACATTATATCTTCTGCAAATCACCTTTTAGTGAATAAACCTCCCAGTGACCCTGAAACAGCGACCGATAGGCGTTTCACCCCTAGGGCAGCAACAGCAAAAACAAGACTTTTTTTAATGGCTTCCGCTATGTATGGGTGAAAATATCTTTGAAAGAGGCAATGCCGGTGGGAAATGCACATTATTCTATAAACACAAACCATGACATCATTCATGAGTCCACTTTCATCACATTTCTAACCAATTATACATTCATTTTGTTACATAAAATATGGATGTTTTTCACCCCGGAGTCAGATCAAAGTTATATTTTTACTAACAACGGAGAACAATTAAGGATAATAATAAAGATTCTTAAAGGGCAAAAAAATTAATTTTATCCATGGGCATAACCCCTAGCGCTGTATACAGTAATAACCCTCCAGTGCTATATATAGTAGTTACCCCCCCTGCTCCCTATAGAGTAATAACCCCCAGCGCTATATACAGTAATATACCCCCCAGCGCTGTATACAGTAATATTACCCCTAACGCTGTTTACAGCAATATAACCACTAACGCTGTATACAGTAATATACCCCCAGCTACTATATAGTAATATACCCCCAGCACTGTATACAGTAATATACTCCCAGTGCTGTATACAG